>ML279222.1:33047-94408 GCA_005239495.1 Nicotiana undulata | reverse complement strand
GAACTCCGAAAACCAAGGTTCGACTTGCATGTGTTAAGCATATAGTCTGAGTAGCATGATTGGGGTTTTCACCCGTAAATGTTTTTATTGACAACATTTTTCAATAAGTACGAGGGAAAAGTATAAGGATTTTGATCTTTCATCCGTAACTATTTTATTTGATAACAATTTTTTATATGAGTACAATGATTTCGTAACTGTTTCTAATTACAATAGTTTTAGAATGAGTAAAATGATGATGATCTTTTACCCCTAACTCTTTTTGGTTACAACAGTTTTCTTTTGGATAAGTACAATGATTCGCATTTCTTCCTCGTGGCTAATATTTTGCCTTTCAACCTGAACATGTTCGAAGGTTTTTTGGATTAGGCTTTGTATTTGAGTCTTCAGCTCTTTCGATTCTGCTCGTACCACTTGATTTGTTGGGTAGATGGATCTTTAGGCTCGAGCTTTGACTTTCTGATAGTCTTCTTTGCTTCGTCTTAGCCTTCCATAATGTATAGTCCCCCAAGTTTTTGAGCTTTGAAGAATGAAATCTCGAGCACTTGACTATTCCGTCCTTGTGGTCCTTTTCCTGAATAGGAAAAACATACGGGACTTGACGATGTATAGTTTTTAGATGATGACTGCTTAACCCTTTAAAACATCCATCAGAAAGTGTAACCCTAGACCGAGAATTCAGTTACTTCCTCGCGTCTTTGTAGGTCTAATAACATCATCTGGTGATGGGTTAGCTTTATGCCTATCATCTAAAAAAGTTAGTAGAATTTTAAATGTTCAAAATAAAACCTAACGTGTGATACCTGACCAGGGGTACTTCTTTTCCTTAGAAGTAGTACTTCTTCAAGTGGATGTCATTCTAACTTGTCGGTAGGATTCTGCCGTTCATAGCTTCCAGCTCGTAGGCGCCCTTCCCAGCTATGCCTCGGACTTTGTAGCATCCTTCCAAATTTGGATTTAGCTTTCCTGCGCCTGCTTCTTTCGTTGATTGAAAGACTTTTTTGAGAACGAAGTCCCCAATCTTGAAGTATATGAGATGAGCTTTACGGTTGTAATAACGCTCTATGATTTGTTTTTGAGCTGCCATCCGTATCAGTGCTTCTTCTCTTCGTGGTTCGAGTAGATCCAGATTAGTCCTCAATTCATTGTCGTTTGGTTTCTCCATGGCTGTTATAAACCTTATGCTTGGTTCGCCAATTTCCACAGGTATTAAGGCTTCTGAGCCATGGACAAGTGCGAACAGAGTTTCCCCCGTGGCTATTTTTGAAGTTGTTCTGTATGCCCATAGTACCGCTGGTAACTCATCAGGCTAATTTCCTTTGGCTTTATCTAGACGCTTCTTTAGGTTGTTGATGATTATTTTATTCATTGATTCTGCTTGACCGTTAGCCATAGGGTGGTATGGCGTTGAAGTGATCCGTTTGATTTGCCACCTTTCGAAGAACTCTGTGATTTGCGAGCCTATGAATTGTGGGCCATTATCACACACGATCTCTTTTGGTATTCCAAAGCGGCATATTATGTTTCACCATAAGAAGCTTTTAACTTCCTTTTCTCGTACCTGTTTGAATGTTTTTGCCTCTACCCATTTTGTAAAATAGTCGGTTAGTACGAGTAGAAACCGTACTTGTCCTTTAGCTGGGGAAAGAGGTCCCACTATGTCCATACCCCATTTCATGAAGAGCCATGGAGATATAATTGGATGCAATAATTTCGCTGGTCGATGCATGTTATTGGCGAACCTTTGGCATCTGTCGCATTTGGATATGAAGTTCTCGACCTCTTCTTCCATCTTAGGCCAATAATACCCAGCTCTGATTAGGGTTCTTACCAAGGGTCCCGCCCCTGAGTGATTTCCACAGTATGTCATTCGTGGACTTCTTTCATCACGAACTCCGTTTGATTAGGTCCGAGGCATTTAGCTAGGGTCCCTCCAAACATCTTGCGATATAATGTACTGCGAATGAGGCAGTACCGTGCAGCTTTACGGCGGAGTGCTTGATCTGTTTTCTTGTCTTCAGGTACGGTACCATTCTGCAAAAAACATAGAATTTCGTTTCTCCAATCCTAGGTTAAATTGTTCAAAGTTACCTCATTTCTGTCCTGGTCGATCGCTGAATGGAATAGATGAATGACAATTGCATTGTCTTTGTTTGTTACTTCCGTGACTGCTGTGAGGTTAGCTAATGCATGTGCCTCCGCATTTTGTTCTATAGGTATTTGTATTACCTTCCATGTTTTAAATTGTCTCACGAGCTCTCGTGCCTTTTCTGGGTACTGTTGCATCCGAGTCTCTCGAGCGATGTAAGTCCCCTGCATCTTATTTACTACCAGTTGGGAGTCGCTGTTGATTACGATTTGCTCGATTGAGAGTTCTCGTGCGAGTTCTAGTCTTGCAATGACAACTTCTTACTCTGCTTCATTGTTAGTTATAGGATAACATTTGATAGTTGTGGTGTCTTTTCACCCGTGGGTGATATTAAGACTATGCCTAAGCCGACACCTTTTATAGTGGAAGAACCATCGGTGAATAGGGTCCATAGACCCGAATTAGCACCGCTAAAGAGTTGTAACTCTTTTTTCACTTCAGGGACGATGCTATTACTAAAGTCAGCGACAAAATCAGCTAAGGTTTGAGACTTAATTGCAGTCCTAGGCTGATATAATATTTCATGCTCACTTAATTCTATGGCCCACTTGGCTAATCTTCCCAATAGTTCTTGTTTATGTAGTATGTTTCTTAGTGGATACGAAGTTACAACAATGATTGTTATAGTCGTAATTTTCTAGATGTCATTATTAAAGTTAAGGCTAACTTTTCTAGATGTGGATATCTGGTTTCAGCATGTAGTAAAATTGTACTTACATAATAAATAGGAGATTGTTTACCTTTATCTTCTCTTACCAATACTGCACTTACAGCAAGTTCTGAGACAGCCTAGTAGGCGTACAACCTCTCCCCCTCCTTTGGCTTTGATAGCAGCGGGGGTTTTGATAGATAAGCTTTCAAATTCTTGAGAGCCTGTTGACATTCTTCAGTCCATTCGAACCGATTCTATTTTTTTGAGGACCGAAAAGAATTTAAAACTTTTCTCGGAAGACCTGGAAATAAATCTTCCCAAAGCTGCGATTCTCCCCGTTAGTCTTTGAACTTCTTTTTTATTTATAAGTACATCAAGTATTTATTCTATAACTTTAATTTGAGCAGGATTTTGCCTCTATCCCCCTGTTTGACACAAGGAAACCCAAGAATTTACCTGATTCTACGCGAAAAGCGCATTTTCCTGGATTCAACTTCATATTATACCTGCGTAAAGTGTCAAATGTAATAGAGAGGTGATGGAAATGGTCTTCCGCTCGTTTTGATTTTACCAGCATGTTGTCGATGTAAACTTCCATCGTTTTTCCCAGATGTTCCTGGAACATCTTGGTCACTAACCTTTAATATGTGGCTCTAGCGCTTTTTAAGCCAAATGGCATGACTTTATAACAATAAGTCTCCCTGTTCGTAATAAAGGAGGTTTTTTCTTCGTCTAAGGGATCCATTTTAATCTGATTATAACCAGAATATGCATCTAGAAAGCTTAGCAATTCATGACCGACGATGGAATCGATCATTTGATCTATATGTGGTAATGGCAATGAATCTTTGGGGCATGCTTTATTTAAATCAGTATAATCTACGCATACTCTCCATTTGCCATTCTTTTTAGGTACTACCACAATGTTAGTTAACTAGTTAGGGTACATTACCTCTCTTATCGAACTAATTTTCAAGAGTTTTTGTACCTCTTCAGAAATCACTTGGCTCTTGAATGGTCCTTTCTTTCTTTTCTTCTACTTAATAGTTACGAAGGATGGATCTTCATTTAGTTTACGAGTCATCACTTCTGGTGGGATACCTGTCATATCTAAGTTGGACCACGCGAAGCAATCTGCGTTAGCCTTTAAATAATCAATTGACTTACCTCTTCGACCGGGGCTCAGCCTCGTGCCTATATACACCTTTTGTTTAGGTTTTTGTTCAAACAATGGAACACCTTCGAGCTTTTTCGTAGTTGTTTTGATGTGCTCGTCTTCCTCCGGTTCATGAATGATGTCCGGTATCGAATCTACATTTGTGTGGTCCAATGCATCTTCCGTGGTAACTTGATTCACCTTCTCGTGAGTATATCCTTCCATATCTGTTTGAACGTTCACTTCTTTTGTACCTGTTTGGTAAGTAACTTTTTCCGTACCTGTTTGGCCGGTGACATCTGTCTGGAAGATTTCTCTATCTTCTGGTTCTTCCATCTCAACCTTTTTGTTATAATGCACCACAAAATTTATATTTCTGGAGGTCTGTTGATCACCTCTAATCTGTCTGATTCCCCATTCTGAAGGGAATTTAATTACTTGGTGTAAGGTGGATGGTACTGCTTTCATGTCGTGGATCCAGGGCCTTCCCATAATCACGTTATAAGCCATGTCAGTATCAATGACTTGGAATTTGGTGTTTTTAGTTATTCCCTCGGCGTAAGTACTAAGTTCGATCTCTCATTTGGTTATCACTGTAGAGTTATCAAACCCTGATATGGTTCGTGCCTTTGGGATCACCTGATTTCCCATGAGCATTTCTTCCACGACTCTTAGAAAAATGATATTGAATGAACTACTTGGATCAATCAACACTCTTTTAACGTTAGTGTCATGAATGAGTAAGGATATTGCCAAAGCATCATTGTGGGGGAGCATTAGTCTGCCAAAATTTGAATCGTCAAAGGTTATATCATCTTCATATGGATTTTCTCGAACCTGCTTTCTGTGGGTAATTGTGACCGTTGAGGCTAATTTGCAAACTATGCCGTTCACTTCCTCTCCTCCATGTATCACGTTGACGGTTCTTCTTGGAGATGGAGGCTTCAGGGGCTCCTGCCTGTTCTTCATATATGCCTGCTTACCTTTATCACTATACAATTTTGTTAAGTAGCCCTGTTTCAACAATTGTTCTATTTCTCCTTGTAAAAATCTGCAATCTGCAATCCTGTGTCCATGATCATTATGGAATTCACACTAGAAATCTGGGTTCCTCTTATTTGGTTTTGACCGCATTTCTTTGGGCCATCTAACCTTATCTTCCATATTTCTTAATATTGAAACAAGTTCAGGGGTACTTACATTAAAGGTGTGATCCCCAATTCGTGCATTACCTCTAGGGCGTTCATGTCGATCCTTTCAGGATCTAGATGAGGATGAGCCCGCATCTCTGCTTGGTGGTCTATAATCTGACCTAGTATTTTTGGACCTGGGACGAGTTTCGCGTCCCGATGGTCTTAAATAAGGGTCGTACCTGTTTTTACTTGATCTCCTATCTGATTCGGAACATCTGGAACTGGTACGATCTTCATCTTTAGAACGAGCAATGGTATCTTCTTCTATCCGAAGTTCGGTATTGTACCTGTTGTAAACATCATTCCACGTTGTAGCTGGGAATTCTCTCAAGCTTTCTTTGAGTCTCCTCGTGGTTTCTGAGCTTTTGTCATTTAGGTTACTTGCAAATGCCATGGCTGCCCAATTATCAGGCACCCTTGGTAGTTGCATTCTTTTCTCTGCTTTTTGTGCACCAGAGTGTGCTTTTATGAAAGAATCTGCACGCTCAGCAAAAGAATCAATTGAATTTTCAGGGAGAAGAGAATACCAAGTTAGGGCTCCTTTGGTAAGATTCTCTCCGAAATTTTTGACAAGGACTGATTCAATCTGTTCTTTTGTTAAGTCGTTGCCCTTTACTCCGGTGGTAAAAGCAGTCACATGGTCGCGTGGGTCAGTTGTTTCGTCATACTTAGGAACGTCAGGCATTTTAAACTTCTTGGGTATAGGCAAGGGTGTTGCGCTTGGTTTTCAAGGTTGTTGAGAATATCTATCAACATCTTCCTTCACCTATTTGTGCAAGGTTAGTAGTAAATTTTTTAATTTAGGATTATTAGTCATACCTGGTCTCGTTTCGAGAGATTCGTTAGGAGTGTCATCCCATGCTGAGCTTACCAACCCAGATTGAGGAGTTTCTACGGTAATTGTGTTATTAGGAGGTGGTGTCAGTGATGCAGGTGATGTCGATTGTAATCCCCTTGCAAAATCTTGCAAAGCTTGACTTACGTACTCTGCAATCATTTGCTTTACATGATCTTGTTCTACTGTTTGATCATTGTTGTTGTTATCGTTGTTGTTGTTGGATCTCTCTTGGGATTGTTCCCTTGAACCTCTTGGGGATGGAAAAGGGGATGGAATCCTATCTCTCTATTGGTTATTGTCGTTGGGATTCGACATAGTTAAGAGGATATCGCTTTGAAAAGAAAACAAAGATTATCAGATTTTCGGCAACGGAACCAATTTGTTTAACCAAAGAATTAGATCCTTTGACCAAAGCTATTTTTAGGATGAACACGAGTTACTGATAATCAAAGAAATAATATTAAGTAAAGAAGAATAAATAAATGATGATAATAAGATGCTTAGAAAAGTAAAGAGTATTGTACTCCTTGTTCAGATGCCCTTTACAAGTTATATTCCCTTCCTTATATAGGGAATTTCTTAATATAATGTCTACCTCTCACAATGATCGCTCATTAATGACTAATTATTACATTAGTGGGATGTTACAAAGAGTAACCGTAACTGTTGCGTGAAGGGTGTGTAACGTGTGAGTCATTAATTGAGGATCTCTGAATCTGCTCGTAGCTCTGTCCGGATTCATTCTGACCGTGTCTCTTCCTTGTCTCAATTAAGCAGAATTTCCCGTAGCTGATTACCCCGTAGGTTTATTGATCTGTGCCTCTTTGTTCCGTACCTCTTTATAGAATCATATCCAGCTGTCAGGTTTTCCTTGGTCCACGTAGCCGGTTGTGTCACCAAGGATTATCATATGTGTGAAACTCATTTTTACCAATACATGTATATTATGAGTTATTTTGCTGTCTCGTTAAAGGATTTTCCGATTTGTTTTTATTCAAAATGACTCTTCATCTTCAAACTAGGGTTCTTAACCCCTTTTCAAAAACACTTTTCGTTCTGATTTTTAGTATTAATCTGTGATTCTCACTATGTTTGAACGTTTGTTTAAGTGTTCTCCTTTTATCTGAGTTATTCTGTTAAAAACCTTAAGTTTCTTAGTTCTAATCCCGGCTCTCTGAGTTTGTTTTGATATTATGTTCAACTAATCTATATGTTTCTCATGAACAATCTATGATTCTGTGATTTTTACCCTATGTTTTGCTTGTTTTTTTAAAAAGCAAATCCACTAGGCGAGGAGCCTAGGGATAATTTTATTAATAATGAAAAAAAGGAAAAAGAACCACATAGGAAAAGTACAAATAAGGGGGACAATAGCACCAGTAGTGTTGCCTCATGCCTTGGCTATATAATTACTCCTCTGCGCCTCACAATGCCCTATGCGGCAGCCTCATGTAGAGGAATCATGGTGTAACTGCCGGCAAAGTCTCACGAGGGCATATAATCTCATAGCCGCTTGGATATCTTTCCAAAGGTATGGGACAAAAGCAACACAAACTGGGCTAAACCTTACCTTACTAATCCTATCGAGGCATAAAAAGCCTCATATACTAGCAAGGATGTAAAAAATAAGAACTAGAACGAACTAGATATTCTATGATAACATACTCTATGATGATATTACATATGGTAATACTTATAAAATGATAAAATAAAACAAGGTAAAAATTAGAGTCTTGCCCCTCTTTCTTCGACCTTGTGAACTCTTCAACATGTAACTCCTTTACTTCTTCTTCAACTATTTTCAGCAATTCTTCGAACTTCATCATATTTTCTTTGACCTATTTGACCTCGTAGATGTAGTTGGGGAAACCCCCTTTTGCTTTGCAACTCGCATTGGGAGTTGCCTAATGACAACCTCTTGTGTTACTTTGCCATCCCAACTATGTTGCCTCTCATATGTCTTCTTCTTGTTTTTGGTGGATCCACTTCTCATATGTCTAGGCAAAAGATCTCCCTCCCTAGCTACATTTTTAAAGGAGGCATCCAGTAGTTCTTCCTTTTCCCCTTCTTCATAAAAATCTCGACCCATATCCGCACCAAAAGCTTTAGTAGGATTAAATCTGGGTACTAAAGCTCTTGGCTCACGACTCTTGTCTATGGCCCCGAAAGAATTCTTTGGGTCAAAAGCCTTCAAAGCATCCAGATCAAGAGAGACAGTTGTTGCCTTGCTATGATTATCAAGCATTTTCAATGGCTCCATGTCGTGAGAGACAAGGGCTTGATGAATATTTGCTGCCTTGACTGATTTTGACTGCTGCTTTCCAGAATTTAACATTGCTGCTTCATTTTGATCAGTTATACAAATACCAGTAGCTGTTGGTGGCAAGCTGGTATGTCTACTGCCGAGAAACGGAGTGTTAGAATTAAATAACTGCTGCCCAGAAATCTTGTCTACTGCTTGGTCCATCGACTGAGCATCTGTTGAGATTTGTTGCTGCTTGTTCTTAAGGACAAAAACTGGAGCTTTGTGTTGAGCTTGGAGCTTGAATTTAACTTAGAAGAACTGTCAATTTTTTGCACGGCAGGTGAGCCAACTGAGAGCATCTTACATTGCTCACCGTCATCCGTCGCATCCCACACAAAATCAACACCCCAATCTTCATCATCATCATCTTCGCGTTGGTCAGCCCATAACTTGGATTTGATTTCCATCTCCCTCACATTGGCCTTGATAATTTCTTTATTATTTCTTGTGGACAGTACCAATTGTCCAGCATCACTAGTGTGCTCTCCACAAGACTCCAGTGATTGTGTTGGTACTTCAAACACTAAAGTATTAAGTGTAACCATAAGTTGTTTTACCAGATTGTTATTCAACAACATTGCATTTTGCACATTTTTAATAATTTGTTCCACATGAGGATTAGAAAAGTGCAGAGTAGGAGCATTAGAGCCTTGTGCTCCTGTTAACTCCTTCACCAGATTTTTCCTTGTGATATTTGGTCGAACGGCAAAAACCTTTGTTAAGTTGACACTGTCCTGAAGGTGTTTGTCACTGTTGTTGCATGGTACTAACTCCTTGGATGTCCCAGTATCATTTAAACCAGTTGTATTACCTCCAACATTTCCATCAGTTGCCAGAATCTCGAAGGGATTTATACTGGCAACAATGGTAGTGTCATTTGGTCGAAAACTCCTGTTCTGATGCTTTGGTGATAGTCCTCTATTTGTTGGAGATTTTCTAGGCGTTATCACATTACAATCTTCTCCCTTATTGTTTTGATCCTCACCCTTACCATCAACATTTGTATTGCCAGCCTTATCTTCCATAAGTACTCCCTTATTTCCTCTGTCCTCTGCTCTAAAGGCCTGGGTCTCGCGATCCTGAATGTTCACTGGTGCTACAATTTGCCCATTCTTTTGACCTTGATCACCATTTGCCTTAGCCTCCCTTGTATTACCAATTTTTCCAAATGCATTAAGTGTATCAGAACCCATATTTTGGCCTGCATCAATTAACATAGATGTTGCATTTTTAGCAGAAAGCAACATATCATACGCACCATCCTGCACCTCAGCAATTCTAGTGGCAGGGGAATCTGTTGAAGCCGCAGCAACAACTCGATCTCTGGTAACTTTCAATGGACCAGTAGCTTCCAAATTTGACACCAAAATAGCTGGTTGTTTTCTAGGAACTATTTGTGCAGCAACCTCATCTCGATCAACATTCTTTGAGCCCATAGCAACAATAGAAAGTTGCAAATTATCATAACCTGCTACTATTGGATTTACTACATCCAAAATCCTTGCTAAAGCTTGTTTAGCAGTAACATCACGCATAGGTTTCGGAGGGCCCTTATTGATCATTACATTATCACCTACATAATTACCATTTTTTTCTCGATTCAGTAGATTAACAGTGCTCACATTAGCAATTTCTTTTCCTCCTTCATTCCGTAAAATCTGCTGCTCGACCAGTTTATTTTTTTCTGCTTCACCTATCAGATTTCTATCTGTTGCTGCACCATCTTTACCTCTTTGTTCAGCTCGTTTAGAATTTAGATAATCTCTAGCATCTCCTTGAAGTTGTTTTGTCATGGTTACATCAATAACTGGCAGATTACTCTCAGTTGTTGCACCTGTTTTTGTCATCTCCTCTACACCTTGTTCTTTCAACAATCGACACGCTTTATCGTCATGTCCTTGATGCTTGCAATATGTGCAATATTTTGGAAGAAGGTCATACACAACTTCCTGATAATGCACCATTGTTTTACCTGTAACTTTGTCGACCATCAAAATTTTAACCTTCTTAGGATGTTTGTCCAACAGATCAAGAATTACCTTGACCCTAGCAGCACTAGGTCATGTTCTTTCTTGCGTCGCCTTGTACACAGCAAGAGCTTTACCAATAGCTGAGGCAATAGATAGTAACGACCTCTTAGCGAAGAAATTAGGCGGCAAACCTGGAAAGGAAATCCACACGACTGCCATGGACGTTCCCTCCTTTGGATGGAATCCTAACGTCCATGGGAATGTTCTAAAAATGAATTCATCGCCGTTTGCCTTGACATAACCAGTTGACCTTGATAAAAACTGGACATAATCATTAGATATATGAAATCTAATTAATAGATGATGAAATTCCAGCAGTCCTACGTTGCAACGATCTTGATTATCGAATTGCGACGAATGTTTTTTTCTAAACTCTTGTAGATCAGGTTTACCGTATGATAACTTAATGATAACAACTTGATGTAGTCCTTCCTCTCTTGTGAATTGATTAATATCATCCATTGAGAACTCTATCGTTGGTTCACCATGTACAATTGTCACAGGAACCAACTCAACTTTGGACATAGTTGCAGCAGATTGTTTTGGACGAAGCTGATCAGCGTATAACTGTTTTGGATTATGGTTTGATGTTGTTTTATTTGCTTTTTGGAATGGCTCTCCCTCAGCCAAAGGCTGGGGATATATCACAACAGGCATGGCTACCCTAGAACACTATGAATCTCCCAAGAGAGAGAACAGAGAACGTCTAAAATTTTGTTGATTCTGGGCAGTCACTTTGTTTTCCTCTTAGGGTTTCTGATTTCGATTATTCCTGCCTATATCATGTTTATTAAGTTAATTTAGACTATGCTCTATATGAAACCCTAATGTTTATATGAAATTTTACCCTACTCGACTTCTTAGACTTCTGATTTTGCCTATTATGTGTTTATTACGCTCGTTCTCATAAATTTGTGCTAAGTTTGTATTATTTTCTACTTTTGAATCCTTGAATCTTTGTGATTGATCCTTCACTAATTTAGCATGATACTCTCTACTAATTTCAACCTCTAAAATATTCCCTTGCCTTATTTTATGGTTTATTATGCTGTCAAATTGATTCTCAAGTATTTCCTTAAATAGAATATTCTGAATCTAGTCTCTATTACATGTTCTATACCTATGCTATGCTGAAACTACTTCCTTATTTGTTATACTCTTCCTTATATGATTTCCTTCCTTATTTAGTGTCTGCTTATTACCGTTTGATTTCAAGTCGGCAACAAGGCCCCAACTATACCTTTAATGACACAACATATACAAAATAAGACGGTATAGACTACACACCGCCCCGAGAGGGAGTGGGGCTCACAAGAACTGCTGAAGGGATGAAGAGAAGGCACCACTATCGGCGGACGGAGCTACCTGTTATAGAACCACCTACATCCATATAAAATATGTAGCGCCCCTGGCAAAATGGACGTTAGTACCATTGAATAGTACTAGTATGTATGAACAAACTTTACTTTGAAGTAAAATCAAAGCAATGCGCAGATAGAAGGCAGTCAAAGAAACCAAACAATCATTGCACAAAGATACAGAGAATCACAAATGAGATTTTCACAGTTCCTTACTTCAATTATTCTCCTGTTGAGGCGCGCAACCCGATCCCACCTTACAATCATATTCCGCCCTTATTTCTTCTCATCATTCCACCCTTATTTCTTTTGTTGCGGCATGCAACCCGATCCCACCGTACAATCGCATTCCACCCTTATTACTTCTCAACATATCATCCTTATTTCACCTGTTGCGGCGCGCAACCAGATCCCACCGGACAATCACATTTCATAGCAACAACAACAACCCACAATTCAATCACAAGGCTTCATATCATCAAGATTATAATTTCATACCAACCAACCAAACATATGTTCACAATAGTCTTTACCAAACAGTAAGTCATGTACGGTATGCCATAATCATTTAGCTGAATAAAATTAGTCCACATTTACTTCCCATCATTTGTAGCAACATCAACCAACAATTCAATCACAAAGATTCTCATCATCAAGTACATTCATTCGTAACAACCAAATAACCATATGAAATCAAGGACACATAAATATTTACCAAACAATGAGTCAAATGCGGTATTCCATCAACATATAGCTCGATCAGTTAAATCCACATTTCCTTTCCTTTATTTACTACACAACATTTAGCACTTAGATACATTTAACAATTGGATTTGTTATCATTTCTTTCATTTGGTAGCACAACCTTCCATACCGAGATGTTCAAGCACATAACGAGTGTTGCACATGATAGAGTAAGCACAAGGAATCATCCTTTTCACAATCTTACATAGCATGGTGGCATGGAAAATCAACTAGGACAATCAGAGAGTAGAATCTTACGTCTCAACACATTAGAACAATCAATTCACATATGCATAAGCCAGGAACTCATACCGAATGCTCAGACACCAACAAGGCGACTCTACAAAGATTAAATTTAGCCATACATACCTCGAGTCGGAATTTTCTTTCAATATCTATTCTCAAACCACTGGACCTTCTAACGCCTTCAATCAAATTTACAAGATGACATGTTTAGACTTAGAGTTAAAAATCATGAACACATTTGAGAATTTTATCAAACACTATGTGATCCTTTAGATTAACTAAACCCTTTTTAGTGAAAGACCACTCTAAATTGCTTCTCTTTACTAGATTATGGAAGACTATTCACATGCATGCAAGGTTTTAACTTTCATTCTCAAGAACCAACATATGTGTGTTTTATTCTTAACTAAAATCTGAGAAATTTGGGGAAATTGGGTGGAGACTTACCTCTTGTGGTGAAGAAGACAACGACTACTCGAAGATTTCTAGGCCTGAGTAGAGGTGGTGGACTGATTTGATGAAGAAGATGACTTTCTCTCACTGAACTCACTCCCCCTTCTCTCTATTTTAGTAAGATAAATGTAAAAAAATGAAGGGGAGGGTGTTTTATTAAACTAGGGGTCGGGTTTTAAATTCAGAAATTAGAAGCCCTGAAGCAGAAAATGCGATCAGGAATGCGATCACATTCCTTCTATGCGGTCCGCATTCATGTCGCATAAACGGCCCTCATCTAGGCCAAAACGAAAAGCAGGCTACCCAGGTATGCGACCACTATGTGGTCTGCATACCTGTTATGCGATCGCATAGTGCGTCGCATAACTCCCTCCGCAAGAATCAAGGTGCAAGAATGCGACAACCATGCGGCCCACATTCTCAAAATGCGATCACACCTTGGGCCGCATAGCTGTTCTTGAAATGGACAGCAAGTGTCCAGGTATGCGACCACTATACGGTCTGCATACCTGATTTGCGATCGCATAGTGGACCGCAAATCCGTGAAATTCTGGGAAATTATATCCTTAAAGTTTCGGGGTACTTTTACTTTTTAAAAAAGTCCATTTTAAGAATTTCTACAGTTATAACAACATGGGAACCTACCCGGACATCGTCTTTAGTTAAACATTTTACGGGTCTTTACAACTTATTATTGTTCTAAGTCAGCCGGTTGTAAGCCAAGGTTGATTGCTATATTCTCTGATTCTTTCCTCCGTGTTTGCTCTCTTTTATACTGGTATGTCCTGATTTCAATTCATGTTTCAAAAACAACATGTTTCTTTTACTACTTCAATTCATCATGTTTCTAGTCTGTTTTTACTTATGGTTTTGTTGTTCAACTTGCAACTAATATGTCTACTTTACTGCTTTATCAACATGCTTATGAATATGTCCCCTCGCTTACAACATGCTTACGAAATGTTATCCCTTTTAGTATATTTCAACATGATTTTGCTTTATTTATGTTTCTCTGATTTCTACCATGAACTTTTCTGTGACAAAACAATTTGTACCTTATGTTATTTGGTTCTGTGTTAAATCCATACTGTACTCTAATCCTTTGAACCCCTTAGGATATTTCTGACTCAGTGTGCACCTCTGCCTACTATGTGTTTACCATTATGTGTTCTATACATGTCCTCAATTCCGCATTACCCCTGAGTGAATGGTTGTGCTGCTGAACTTGTCTTGATTCTGTGTCTTTTGGGTGCTGCTGAACCTATTCTGATTCTGTATTTGGTTTGTTGTTGTTAATTACCTTACTCTTTCAAAACTATCTTATTGAATAACCCCCTCTGGTTTTTACAAAAACTATTTCAAACTGGTCTCTTTTCAAACTGTTTTCCTACTTAAATCATTCAAAACTAGTCCAAGCACTCACACTCTACTCTTAGATATCTAAGTTTTGCCCCTCTAATGTGTGACTTCTTAGGGATCCCTATGAGATCACTCTGAACTCTGATACATTAGAGTTGGCCCTTCCACACTGCACTTACTCAATTATGGTTATGAAATCTGGGTGTGAGCACTGCCCAGGATCCCTTGAGGTTCTTAGGGAACTCTGACACACCCGGATTATGAGAAAGGCTGTGAGACAATATGGAATTGGAAATTCTGGAAATCTGGCCCTACTTTCAGGCTCCCTATGGTGTAACTTCTTATTTTTTATCTACTTATGTAATTCATTCAATATTGGTTTGTAATAATTTGTTGTAAACGAATATTGGAGATGGATAGTGAAAAGGGAAGGGTAGGCACATAGGTTATCTATATCAAGGGTAGAAACCATGCTTTAGATTTACATTTCCTATGTGCGCAATAGAATTCATGTTTAGGACCAATACATGCAGGTATATCATGCATTAGAAACCATGTTCCTAGGTTTCATGTATACTGTTTTCAGCATCTCATTTTGACACTATCACTTAGAAATCCTGTCTCTAGGATAAATGATAACATTAATATAAACTGTTATTCATTCAATCATGTCTAATAATGCTATAACCTTGTGCACATTTGGAAATCCTGCTTTTAGGAACTCGGCATATAAACCATTCTGCATTTTACACGCATATTAGTTATCCTGTTTAGGACCTCATATATACTCGCTCAATCACACTTAGCTAAAATTATAGATGCATGAAAAAGATATAAAATAATTTCACCACTTGATTGCCCTGTTTAAGTAAAATTGGTCATAACCTCTGTGTATCTCTTAACACCTAGAACAACATGCTTTAGGTATAATAATTCCTACAATGTTTCAATAATTCTGGTAACAATTGTGCATTATCCCACGCCTAGTCAAGCCTTAGGTAACCAATTCTTATTAAAAAAAAATTGCCTCTTTGTGTTTGCTGCTTAATGCTTAATAGGATTAAAATCAGTAGGCAAACGGATTAGGGCCATGTTCCTGAGTTATAAACTAAGTCTGCATACCTCTTATGTCTTGATACTCATCTAGACATCATGTCTTAGGATCCTGTTTAATAATACTGCCCTTATTTGTGTTTGAGTCGTGCTGTTTACATGCATTACACGTGGAGGTAAACCTGAGCCTCTTATTTGCTCTTTCCTGCTTTTATGTGCTAAAGTCCTATGTGTTCTTTCTTGGCGCTTTAGTATTTTATCCTTTAAACCTAAGGGTATATCTAGAACTGCCTATAGGTAGAGGTCCTAAATTCCTCCAGGGCCACTAAGAAGGGACGATTAACAGCACGCATAGAGGTCGCTAAATAACACTCGCTTTAATAACCGCTAAGGGGTGGGAAAGGGTAGATATGTATATGATGACCGATTCGCTAATGCCACGTGTAGCCCTTCTTTGAGGAGTGATTACCGGGCATTGTACTGATGTGATCCTATAGGATAAATAACCTAGGACTCTCCCATATCCTTTACCTATGTGCTTAGACTATAAGCCTCTCAAAAACCTTATATGCATACTTAGGCTTTAATCTTTTCAAATGTGTTTTCACATGTGTGCTTAGACTGCAAACTCTTTCAAAACCCTTATTTGTTTAAAATTTAATTTCTTATTTGCTACATGCCTAAATTCACAAAGTTTTTTGGCCGGAAACCATAATTGGGGACTCTGAGGGGTTCCTAACACCTTCCCCTTGGAGTAATTTCAAGCCCTTACCCTATCTCTGGTTATCCAAATCTGTGTTTGTAAATGACCCTTAGTAGGTGCCCGAACGCACCTTAATTCGTTAGGTGGCGACTCTTCAATTCCTCGTATACCCCTTTCCCAAAAGGAAATGAGTTGTCCCAATAATGTCAAAAACCCTGGCTAATCCGAAAGGAGAGGAAAAAAGGGGCGCGTCATTGGCTCGCCGGTAACAATGGTGGTTCCACCAAAATCCCTAGCCTCCATGGCTCCTCCACATGCCAGATTCTTGCTACCCTGAGGTCCTCAAGAGAGTAGCGGTTGTTCAACTCACACCTATGTTCTGGTTCTTGCCGTTCTCAGGCCACCTTGCCCCGTCTGAGTAAGACCTTTCTATTTTTCCGGCTAGATCCATGGCTTCTAAGACGAAATCTTTCTATCTCTGGGTTATCTCTCTCTGAAACCCTAATTTATCTCTTGACTCTTTAGATCCGTAACAGATCTAAGAGTATTCTAAGTTATTTTGCTATTTTTAGATCCATAACAGATCTAAGAGTATTCTAAGTTATTTTGCTATTTTTCATGAGAATCTCTCCGAGTTTTCAAAAACGCCTCTTCGTCTTCAAAACTAGGGTTTCTTAACCCCTTTTCAAAATGACTTTTCCTCTGATTTTAAGTATTATTCTATGATTTTTACTTTGTTTAAACGGTTTATTTAAGTTTTTCCCTTTTATCTGATTCATTATGTTAAAAACCCTAAGTCTTTTTATCTTAATTTGGGTTCTGAGAACTGTTGTGATGACCCAAAAGGTCATCCCGTGTAATTTTAACTAAATCTATGTTTTGAGACCCTGAAAACCTCCGTTTATCTCACCTCGATGTGCGTGCGGAGCTCGGGCGCGTAGCCGAGAAGCCTTTATGTAAAAAATTGATAAAAAATTGAATTTATGATAATTAATTGGATAAAGTTGACTTTGGTCAACATTTTTGGTAAACGAACCCGGACCCATGATTTAACGGTCCCGGAGGGTCCGTAGGAAAATATGGAACTTGGGAATATGCCAGGAATCAAATTCTAAGGTCCCGAGTCCGAGAAATGAATTTTTAAAGAATATTGTTTCTAAAAAATAAAAAGGCTTTTGACAATGAGATTTGTTGTGAAACTTGTGATAACGGGCCCGTATTATGGTTTCGGAGCCCAGAACGGGTTCAATATGTTTATTATGTGTTACTTGTTAAGTTTGGTAAGAAACGAACATAGTTTGACGTAATTCAGACTAAAAATGGAGAATTTGAGAGTTATGAAGTTTTGAGAATTTTCTATGGATTTTGAGGTTTAATTCGATGTTTATGATGTTATTTTGGTGGTTTAATTGCTCGAATAAGTCCGTAGGATATTTTTGAAATCGTGTGTAGATTTGGTTTTGAGCCCCGAGGGCTCGGGTGAGTTTCGGGTAGGTGTCGGAGTGCAAAAAGTAAGAAAACTCTGATGTGTTTAGGTTGTTTCTGGTGTATGAGATTTAACACTGCAATTGCATAAGTGTCTCCGCGATTGCATAACATTGCATAGGGTGGTAGTCAGATTACTCTATGCAATCGCATAGGAAGATCTGCGATCGCACAGGTATAGGAGAGCTGGGGTGGGGGCTGGTAGGTTATTCAGTGCGGTCGTGTCCACTTAGAGCTGTGCGATCGCATCAGGTAATCCGTGATCGCAGTGCCTCCGAAGTCACTCCTCTATGCGATCGCAACTCCCTCTCCGCGATCACATAGACCTATTTCGCCCAGTTATTTAAAAGTCCAAAATCAGAATATTCATTAAGGGGTTTTGATATTTCTCACTACCTTCTTCTTCTCCACACCTCCTTTGGCCATTTTTGAAGAGCTTCATCACCATAGCTTCGTAGGTAAGTGATCTTAACTCCATTTTCTTCCATTTTCATCGACAATTAATAGATTCTAGGCCTAAAATCATGGAATTTAAGGGTAGAAATAGGGGTTTTGGGTAGAATTAAGGCTTTTTGAATTTTTGGGAATTAGACCTCGTTTTGCGGTCAAATTTCAAAACAAAATATATATTCGGGCTCGTGGGAAAATGGGTGATCGGGTTTTGGTCCGAACCTCGTGTTTTGACCAAGCGGTCCCGGGGTCGAATTTTGGAATTTTTGGAAGAATGTTGGGAAATCTATAATTAGGCTTTGAAATTGAATGGTTGAGTAATTATTGATGTTACTGAGTCAATTATGTCTAGATACGGTTGTTTCGGAGTCGGATTCGAGAGGAAAAACGGTGATATAGAGGCTTGATTTGCATTCTTGGAGTCGAGGTATCTGTTTGGCCTAACTTTAGCTTGAGGGAATAGGTGTTGAGTCGTATGTGCTACCTGTTTCTATCATGATCAATGTATAGGTGAGGTGACGAGTACCTATATATTGTTTTTCAAGCATGCCCATGAGTCGGTTTTGGTGTATTACATGTTATTGCTTCGATATTCATTGTGCTATGAAGTAGATTCATTTTGGAAGTTGCTCAATTGCTGAGAATACTTGATTGAGGATTTGTGATAAGTTTTTTCAGTTGAGGATTGATTTTATTAAGTTATATACTCGTATGAGATTAGTTATATCTGAGTCCTTTGGCGGGCGGTATTATTTTTGGTTGTTATCCCCTTGCTGGGTGGTTATGAATTGTACTTCCTACTGTTGATTTCCTTTCCAAGTTGTTGTTTGATGTTGATTGGGTGAGGAAGAGTGTAAAGCACGAAGGGTGATGCCGTGCATTCATTTCATTCATTGCATTGTGAGGAAGAGAGTAAAAGCACGAAGAGTGATGCCGTGCCATGATTTTACATTTAAAAGCACGAAGGAACATGACGTGCCCTTTTATTTATTTATTGCATTGTGAGGAAGAGAGTAAAAGCACGAAGGGTGATGCCGTGTACTTGTTTTGGTAAGGATGAGAGTAAAGCACGAAGGGTGATGCCGTGTACATATTTGTTTGTGTTGTTACTTCCTGTTGACTTTTACTCTTCTATAATGTTGCCTTGCTCAGTTA
The DNA here is from genome assembly GCA_005239495.1 of Nicotiana undulata. NCBI lineage: Eukaryota > Viridiplantae > Streptophyta > Magnoliopsida > Solanales > Solanaceae > Nicotiana > Nicotiana undulata. Next base: position 75,079 of record ML279222.1, on the reverse strand, counting down.
TTCATTATTGTTCTCTCTTGTTCCCCCCATTATTTGTCCCTTGTCTTGTCGTACTTAAATGTTTATTTCCTGTTATTTCCCTGTTATATATTGTAGAACTGTACAGGTGGTTTTTCTTGTTGTCTTGTCTAGCCTCGTCACTACTTCACCAAGGTTAGGCTCGTCACTTACTCAGTAAATAGGGTCGGTTGTACTGATGCTACACCTGCACTTCTTTATGTTGTGCAGATAACGGAGCCGGACCCAGTGGACGCTGATAAAGGGAGTATCCTTCAGTCCACATAGGCGACACCGAGGTAGTCCCGCTGACGTTCGTGGGCCTTGGCGTCACCATCTATATTTTCCTTTATGTCTTATTTGTATTTCTAGACAGTTGTACTTGTTCATTTCAGACTCTTGTTGTAGAAATCCTAGACTGTCCATGAGATTTTTTGACACCAGTTCTGGGGGTTCATGTACGGAAATTTCGTAATATTTATTACATTAAGTTGGTAACTCATAGCTTCCGTATCCTTATTTAATTGTTTTTCCTTTTTATTGATGTCTTAAATAAATAAATATGCAAAATTAACCAAAACGTTGGCTTGTCTAGCGGGTTCAACGTTAGACGCCATCACGGCCTGAAGGTGGGATTTCGGGTTGTGACAAGTTGGTATAAGAGCATTAGGTTGCTTAGGTCTCACAATTCACGGACAAACTCGGTAGAGTCCGAGGGATCGGTAAGGAGACGTCTGTGCTTATCCCCCAAAGGCTGCAAAGTTAGGAATAACTTCACTCTTTCTTCTTCTCTGTCGTGCGATTTGATTCTAAATGCTAATTGGGTTTCTATTCTGTTTTCTCGCAGATGGCGAGAAATCGTGCTTCCTCATCTATCGATTAACAGCCCAATCCTCTTATTGCAGCTCCTACGAGGGGCCGAGGATGAGGCCGAGGCTGTGCTAGAGGCTGAGGCCGGGGCAGGGCTCAGCCTAGAGGAGCAGCCCCACTGGAGGATCCTCAGGTAGAGTTTGCCGAGGAGATTCCTTCTCAGACAGTTCCAGTTATACCAGCTCAGGTTCTAGAGGGGTTCATTGCCACCCCAGTGATTCAGGACGCTCTCGTCTGCTTAGTAGGACTCATAGAGAGTGTGGCTCAGGTCGGCCTTCTTTCTACTGCACCAGCCGTCTCTCAAGCAGGAGGAGGGCACCAGACTCCTGCTACTCGCACACCAGAGCAGTTAGCCACTCAGTTTCAGACTCCAGCACCTCAGATCGCCGGGGTAGCTCAGTCGGGTATTATGGAACCAGAAGTTGAGGGAGAAGCTATGTCGGCAGATGCCCTATGGAGATTAGATCGGTTCACCGAGCTATTTACTACTACTTTTACTGGTGCACCATCATAGGATCCCCAGGATTACTTGGACAGTTGCTATGAGGTTCTTCAGAACATGGGCATCGTAGAGTCGAATAGAGTGGATTTTGCCACATTCCGTCTTTCTAGTACCGCTAAGACTTGGTGGAGAGACTATTGCTTGACCAGACCAGCTGGATCTGCACATTTGACTTGGGCTCAGTTCTCCGAGTTGTTCTTGGGGAAGTTTCTTCCTGTTACTCAGAGACAGGACTATCGGAGGCAGTTTTAGCGCCTCCAGCAGGGATCTATGAATGTTACTAAGTACGAGACTATGTTCATTACTCTGGCCCGACATGCTATCATGATACTCCCCACGGATCGAGAGAGGGTGAGGAGGTTTATCAAGGGGCTGGCTCATCCTATTAGACTCCAAATGGCTAGAGAGTCAGGTACTGATATTTCATTCCCGGAGGTGGCCAATGTGGCCGGGCGTATTGAGATGGTTTTGTCACAGGGAAGTGGTCAGGGGTCTGACAAAAGACCTCGTCATTTCGGTCGATTCAGTGGTGCTCATATGAAGGCAGAGATTTCTTCGACAGAGGTCATCCTCCTAGGCCTTACCAGTCGGCACTTCAGGTATCCCGCAGTGCACCATCAGCTCCCATTAGTGCACCACCGCTTCAAAGCTTCCAAGGTGGTTATTCGGGTCGACAGGTTCAGTTCCAGAGTCAGCAGCCTCAGCAGCAGAGGTCTTGTTATTCTTGTGGTGTTTCGGGGCACATTGCCAGGTATTGCCCCCGAGCTTCTGGTAGTTCTCAGTATCAGGGTTCCCGTGCCATGATTCCCGCAACAGGTGTACCCCCACCCCCTCAGCCAGCTAGGGGTGGAGGATGAGGTTCCAGAGGTGGAGGTCAGACTCATAGAGGTGGAGTATACGCCACGAAAGGTAGAGGTCAGCCCGCAGTAGGTCAACCTAGAGATGTTCAGGTTGGAGGGGTTCCGCCCCGATGATATGCTATTCCGGCAAGACCTGAGGCTGAGGCTGAGGCCTTCGATGCAGTTATTACAGGTATGGTTTCAATTTGCAACAGAGATGCTTCGCTTTTATTCGATCCGGGTTCTACATTCTCTTTTGTGTCTTCATATTTTTCCCCTTATCGGAGTATGCCCCGTGATTCCCTAAGTACTTTTGTATATGTGTCTACACCGGTGGGTGATTCTATTGTGGTAGATCGAGTCTACCATTCATGCCTAGTGGCTATTGGTGGTCTGGGGAATTAGGTAGATCTTTTGCTCCTTGATATGGTTGACTTTGATATTATTTTGGGGATGGATTGGCTATCTCCCTATCATGCTATTCTGGAATGTCATGCCAAGAATGTGACCTTGGCCTTGCCAGGAGTACCTCGCTTGGAATAGAGAGGGAGTCCTAGTCATTCTTCCGGTATAGTTATTTCATATATGAAGGCTCGGCACATGGTCGAGAAGAGTTGTTTGGCCTATTTGGCCTACGCTCGTGATTTTAGTGCTGACGTTCCGTCTATGGAGTCTGTGCCTGTGGTTCGTGAGTTTCCAGAGGTATTCCCTGCTGACTTGCCGGGTATGGCACCTGACAGGGATATTGATTTTTGCATTGAGTTAGCTCCGGGAACTCAGCCCATTTCTACTCTACCGTATCATATGGCCCCACTAGAGTTGAAGGATCAGCTGCAGTATTTGTTGGAAAAATGCTTCATTAAGCCTAGTGTCTCTCCTTGGGGTGCCCCAATGTCATTCGTTAAGAAGAAATATGGCTCAATGAGGATGTGTATTGACTACCGGCAGTTCAACAAGGTTACTATTAAGAATAAGTATCCTTTGCCGAGGATTGATGATCTGTTTGACCAACTTCAGGGTGCTACAATGTTTTCCAAGATAGACTTGAGATATGGTTACCATCAACTGAGGATTAGGGCGTCTGATGTCCCTAAGACATCCTTTCGCACTTGGGATGGCCATTATGAGTTCTTGGTGATGTCATTTTGGTTGACAAATGCCCCCACTGCTTTTATGGAGTTGATGAACCGAGTGTTCAGGTCGTATTTGGACTCGTTCGTTATTGTTTTAGTTGATGGTATATTGATATACTCCCGTAGCCAAGAGGAGCATGAGCAGCACCTTCGAGTCGTCCTCCAGACTCTGAGGGATAGTCAGTTGTATTCCAAATTTTCTAAGTGTGAGTTCTAGTTGAATTCGGTGGCATTTCTAGGTCATGTGGTGTCGGCAGAGGGTACTCTAGTAGATCCCAAGAAGATTTCAGCAGTCAGAGATTGGCCTGGGCCATCTTCAGCTACAGAGATTCGGAGTTTCTTGGTCTTAGCAAGTTATTATCATCGATTTGTGGAGGGAGTTTCATCTATCGCAGCCCGGTTGACCAGGTTGACTCAGAAGTGTGCCCAGTTCAGGTGGTCAGATGAGTGTGAGGCGAGCTTTCAGAAGCTCAAGACAGCCTTGACCACGACACCGGTGTTAGTTTTGCCCACAGGTTCAGGGCCTTATACCGTGTATTGTGATGCTTCACGGGTTGGACTTGGTGCAATCTTGATGCAGGAGGGCAAGGTTATAGCTTATGCTTCACGTCAGTTAAAGGTTCATGAGAAGAACTATCCAGTCTATGATTTGGAGTTAGCAGCTATTGTTCATGCGTTGAAGATTTGGAGGCATTATCTGTATGGGGTTCCATGTGAGGTGTTCACGGATCATAAGAGTTTATAATATCAGTTCAAGCAGAAATAGTTGAATATGAGGTAGAGGAGATGGTTAGAGTTGTTGAAGGATTATGAAATTACCATCTTATATCATCCGGGGAAGGCCAATATGGTGGCCGATGCTTTGAGTCGGAAGTCATCCAGCATGGGTAGTCTTGCCTATCTATCAGTCAGAGAGCGACCGCTTGCGTTGGATGTTCAGGCTTTGGCCAACCGGTTTATGAGATTGGAGGTTTCTGAGACTAGCAATGTTTTGGCCCATACTGTGGCCCGTTCTTCATTTTATGACCGTATTCGAGCCAGACAGTATGATGATCGTAATTTATGTCTTTTTAGAGATACGGTCCAGCACGGAGGTGCCAAGAAGGTCATAGTTGATGATGAGGGAGTTTTGAGGATGCAGGGTCGTATTTGCATACCTGATGTTGATGGTATTCATGAGTTGATATTGCAGGAGGCCCATAGTTCTCGGTATTCCATTCATCCGGGCGCCGCAAAGATGTACCAGGACTTGCGGCAGCATTATTGGTGGCGGAGGATGAAGAAGGGTATTGTAGCCTATATAGCTCGGTGCTTGAACTGTCAGCAGGTTAAGTACGAGCACCAAAGACCCGATGGTTTGATGCAATAGATTGAGCTTCCTGAGTGGAAGTGGGAGCGTATCACCATGGATTTTGTAGTTGGAGTCCCACAGACTCAGAGGATGTTTGATGTGGTGTGGTTCATTGTGGATAGGCTGACCAAGTCAGCACACTTCATTCCTGTATCAATTTCTTATTCAACGGAGAAGTTGGCAAAGTATGAGAGAGATTGTTCGATTCCATGGTGTGCCCGTATCCATTATATCTGATCGAGGTACTCAATTTACCTCCCATTTCTGGAGAGTATTTCAGCGTGAGTTGGGCACATGGGTTGATTTGAGCACAACATTTCATCCTCAGATGGACGGACAGTCCGAGCGCACTATTCAGATTTTGGAGGATATGTTGCGGGCATGTGTCATTGATTTTGGAGGATCATGGGATCAGTTCTTGCCCTTAGCTGAGTTTGCCTACAATAACAGCTATCAGTTGATCATTCAGATGGTGTCGTATGAGGCGTTGTATGGTAGGCGGTGTCGGTCGCTAGTCAGGTGGTTCGAGCCGGGGGAGGCTAGATTGTTGTGTTCTGAGTTACTCCAGGAGACAAGGTGAAGATTATTCAGGATAGACTCCGTACAACTCATTCCAGGAAGAAGAGTTATGCGGATCGTAGAGTTCGAGATTTGGCATTTATGATAGGAGACCGGGTATTCCTTTGGGTGTCGCCCATGAAGGGTGTGATGAGGTTCGGAAAGAAGGGCAAGTTGAGCCCTAGGTACATTGGTCCATTTGAGATTCTGGATAAGGTGGGAGAGGTGGCCTACAGTCTTGCTTTGCAACCGAGTTTATCAGTTGTGCACCCGGTGTTTCATGTATCTATGACTCTGAGGTATATTGTGGATCCATCTCATGTACTTGACTTCAACGGTGTCTAGTTGGACAAGGATTTGTCTTATGAGGAGGAGCTGGTAGCCATATTACCTCGGCAGGTTCGTCAGTTGAGATCCAAGAGTTATCCTTCGGTTCGTGTTCAGTGGAGAGGTCAGCCTATTGAGGCAGATACCTGGGAGTTCGAGTCCGATATGCAGGGCCGATATCCCCATCTTTCCCCAATTCAGGTACCTTTCTATGTCCGTTCGAGGACGAATGTTTATTTTAGAGGTTGATATTGTGATGACCCAAAAGGTCATCCCATGTAATTTTAACTAAATCTGTGTTCCGAGACCCTAAAAGCCTCCATTTATATCACCTCGATGTGCGTGCGTAGCCCAGGCGCGTAGCCGAGAAGCCTTTATGTGGAAAATCGATAAAATGTTGAATTTATGATAATTATTTGGATAAAGTTGACTTTGGTAACATTTTTGGTAAACGGACCCGGACCCGTGATTTGACAATCTCGGAGGGTCCGTAGGAAAATATGGGATTTGGGCATATGCCCAGAATCGAATTCCGAGGTCCCGAGTCCGAGAAATGAATTTTTAAAGAACATTGTTTTATGAAAAATATAAAGGCTTTTGAAAATGATATTTGTTGTGAAACCTGTGATAACAGGCCCGTATTATGGTTCCGGAGCCCGGAACGGGTTCAATATGTTAATTATGTGTTACATGTGAAATTTTGTAAGAAACAGACGTAGTTTGACGTAATTCGGACTAAAAATGGAGAATTTGAGAGTTAAGAAGTTTTGAGAATTTTCTATGGATTTTGCGTTTTAATTCGATGTTTAGGATGTTATTTTGGTGGTTTAATTGCTCGAATAAGTCCGTAGGATGTTTTTGAAGTCGTGTGTAGATTTGGTTTTGAGCCCCGAGGGCTCGGGTGAGTTTCGGGTAGGTGTCGGATTGCAAAAAGTAAGAAACATCTGATGTGTTTAGGCAGTTTCTGGTGTCTGAGATTTAACACTATGCGATCGCATAAGTGTCTCCGCGATCGCATATCACTGCATAGGGGGGAGTCAGATTACTCTATGCGATCGCATAGGAAGATCTGCGATCGCACAGGTATAGGAGAGCTGGGGTGGGGGCTGGTAGGTTATTTAGTGCGGTCGCGTCCACTTATGTGCGATCGCGTAGTGTGAGAACCGGATCTGTGCGATCACATCAGGTAATCCGCGATCGTAGTGCCTCTGAAGTCACTCCTCTATGCGATCGCAACTCCTTCTCCGTGATCGCATAGACCTATTTTGCCTAGTTATTTAAAAGTCCAAAATCAGAATATTCATTACGGGATTTTGATATTTCTCACTACCTTCTTCTTCTCCACACCTCCTTTGGCCATTTTTGAAGAGTTTCATCACCATAGCTTCGTAGGTAAGTGATCTTAACTCCATTTTCTTCCAATTTCATCAACAATTAATAGATTCTCGGCCTAAAATCATAGAATTTAAGGGTAGAAATTGGGGTTTTGGGTAGAATTAGGGCTTTTTGAATTTTTGGGAATTAGATCTTGTTTTGGGGTCGGATTTCAAAACACAATGTATATTCGGGCTCGTGGGGGAAATGGGTGATTGGGTTTTGGTCCGAACCTCGTGTTTTGACCAAGCAGGCCAGAGGTCGAATTTTGGATTTTTTGGAAGAATGTTGGGAAATCTATAATTAGGCTTTGAAATTGAATTGTTGAGTAATTATTGATGTTATTGAGTCAATTATGTCTAGATACGGTAGTTTTAGAGTCGGATTCGAGAGAAAAAGCGTTGATAGAGGCTTGATTTGCATTCTTGGAGTCAAGGTAAGTGTTTGGCCTAACTTTAGCTTGAGGGAATAGGTGTTGAGTCGTATGTGCTACCTATATATATCATGATCAATGTATAGGTGAGGTGACGAGTACCTATATATTGTTTGTCAAGCATGCCCGTGAGTCGGTTTTGGTGTATTACATATTATTGCTTCGATATTCATTGTGCTATGAAGTAGATTCATTTTTGAAGTTGTTCAATTGCTGAGAATAACTGATTAAGGATTTGTGATAAGCTGTTTCAGTTGAGGATAGATTTAATTAAGTTATATACTCGTATGAGATTGGTTATAGCTGAGTCCCTTGCCGGGCAATATTATTTTTGGTTGTTATCCCCTTGCTGGGTGGTTATGAATTGTACTTCCTACGGTTGATTTCCTTTCCAAGTTGTTGTTTGATGTTGATTGGGTGAGGAAGAGTGTAATGCACGAAGGGTGATGCTGTGCATTCATTTCATTCATTGCATTGTGAGGAAGAGAGTAAAAGCACGAAGGGTGATGTCGTGCCATGATTTTACATTTAAAAGCACGAAGGAACATGTCGTGCCCTTTTATTTATTTATTGCTTGTGAGGACGAGAGTAAAAGCACGAAGGGTGATGCCGTGTACTTGTTTTGGTAAGGATGAGAGTAAAGCATGAAGGGTGATGTCGTGTACATATTTGTTTGTGTTGTTACTTCCTGTTGACTTTTACTCTTCTATACTGTTGCCTTGCTCAGTTATTCATTATTGTTCTCTCTTGTTCCTCCCATTATTTGTCCCTTGTCTTGTCGTACTTAAATGTTTATTTCCTGTTATTTCCCTGTTATATATTGTAGAACTGTATAAGTGGTTTTTCTTGTTGTCGTGTCTAGCCTCGTTACTACTTCGCCGAGGTTAGGCTCGTCACTTACTCAGTAAATAGGGTCGGTTGTACTGATGCTACACCTGCACTTCTTTATGTTGTGCAGATAACGGAGCCGGATACAGTGGACGCTGATAGAGGGAGTATCCTTCAGTCCACATAGGCGACACCGAGGTAGTCCCGCTGATGTTCGTGGGCCTTGGCGTCACCATCTATATTTTCCTTTATGTCTTATTTGTATTTCTAGACAGTTGTACTTGTTCATTTCAGACTCTTGTTGTAGAAATCCTAGACTGTCCATGAGATTTTTTGACACCAGTTCTGGGGGTTCATGTACGGAAATTTCGTAATATTTATTACATTAAGTTGGTAACTCATAGCTTCCGTATCCTTATTTAATTGTTTTTCCTTTTTATTGATGTCTTAAATAAATAAATATGCAAAATAACCAAAACGTTGGCTTGTCTAGCGGGTTCAACGTTAGACGCCATCACGGCCTGAAGGTGGGATTTCGGGCCGTGACAACTGTCCTTTCTTATTCGTTTGTCTAATTTTTTCGCATGTCTATTATTCATGAGTATGTTCTGGATTTCTTGTGATTTCTACCCCGTTATGCTCATTAGGGTTTCTTAGTTTGCTTCTCCTGCCTATCTTATGTTTATTTCGTTATTGTCAGAAATTTGTGTCAATTTTACCTAATCAGAACTATGTTCTAGCTGAATCCTTGATTTTATGTGTTTTTTATCCTACTGTGCTTATTATGGTTTCTGATTTTTTTATTCTCTTTGCCTATATTATGTTTATTATGTTCATTTTTGGTACTTTCCTTTAATTAATATTGTCTTCTATTTGAATCCCTGATTCCCCGTGATTGATATTCCTTACTGATCTCCTATGGTAATATTCTCTACTGATTTCTAACCTATAAGTTATTTTCTTGCCTTATTATGTGATTGATTACACTGTCCATCGATTCTTACAAGTCTTTCCTTTATTAAGATTTTCTGAACCTAGCCTAATTACATGTTCTATACTTACCATTTGAATTATTTCCTTCAGCTAAATATGGTCTCTTTCTTTATTTGCTACATGTCCTTACCGTTTGAAGTTAACTCCCTTAATTAAGAGAGTACTTATATTGATTCTATACTAATTGATATTGAGTTCCATAATTACTGCTTGATTTTGATTTTAACCTTATTTTCACCCAGCTTTCAAACTATATATATATATATATATATATATATATATATATGCTCTCTCATTAACACAAACACACGAACACATTTAGTTCAAACTCTCTCTCACACTTAAAGCTTTTATGCTCTCTCTCTTTCTTTCTTACTTGCTACTATTCTGAATTAGCCGGCTGCAAGCCAAGGCTAATCATTGTGCCCTCTTATTCATCACTTTATGTGTATTATCTCTTTAGTGGTATGTTCTGATTTCAATTCAAGTCCTAAAAACAATATGTTTCTTTTACTATTTCTGTTTATCATGTTTCTACCTATGGTTTTGCTTTTCAACATGTAATTAACCTCTTTTTTTCATCTAAGTATGCTAGTTATGTCCTACCTTTTTAGGGTCAGCATGCTCTTATGAACCGGTAATCTGACTTTACTCTGTTTTAATGCTTGTGTACTGTTGCCCAATTCTAATATGCACCTATTGATTTGTTATCCTAAGTTGTCTTAATGCTATGCTCATTCATGTTTAGTATGAAATCCTATACTCTACTATCTCCCGACCCCATGAATCCCCTAAAGCATTTTCTGATTCTGTAATTATGTTCTAATTAGTACTCCCGAATCCATGTCATACTATCTGCACTAATTGCAAAAGACTTCTGCCTGTTATGTGTCCACCATACATGCTCTATTTGTCCCCAATCCCCAATTGACCATGTGTGAAGGTTTGTTCTTTGAATGTTGCTGAACCTGTTTTGGATCTATGTTTGTTGCTTATTAATTGCCCTACTCTTTTCAAAAACCTTTTTAGTGACAACTCTCTCTTATTTACAAAACTATTTCAACCGAGTCTCTTCCAACATTGTTTTCCTATTAAAACCTTTTCAAAACTATGTCAAGCACTCTCACTCTACTCCCAGGTCTTTAAGCTCTGCCCCTCTATTGTGTGACTGCTTTGGAATTCATGTGAGATCCCTCTAAACTTTGACGCACTAGAGCTGGCTCTTCCACACTGCACTTACTTAGTTCTGGTTATGAAATCTAGGTGTGATCACTTTCCGGGATCCTTGAGGTCCTTAGGGAACTCTGACACACCCGGACATGAAAAGGCTATGAAACACTTGGGCATTTGAAGTTATGAAATCCGGGCCTGCTTCAAGCTCCCTACAGTATAACTTCTTCTTTTCTTTTCTACCTATGTAATTCATTCAAATATTGGTTTGTAATAACTATTGTAAACAAATCTTGGGGATGGCTATTAATATGGGGAGGGTAGCTATGTTGTTTTATCAATATCATTGGGTAGAAAGCATGTCATAGGCCTTACTTTATCTATACTTGCATTAGAATCCCTGCCTTAGGACCAATATATTCAAATCATGCATTAGATACCATGTTCCTAGGTTTACTTCTTTAGCATCTCAATTGACACTAATACATTTTTATCACTTAGAAATCGTGCTACTAGGTTAATAAATAGCATTAACATAAAGCTGTTATTCCCGTGCATTCAAAATCATGTCTTAATGACTCAGTAACTTCTTGCGCATTTAGAGATCCTGCTTCTAGGACTCATGTCTTAACCATTTTGCATATGTATGTGCATATTCGATATCATGCTCTATGATCCCGTTTAAAACGCCCAATTAAACTACTGATTCATGTAAAGGACATAAGACAGTCTCACATACGATTATCCTGTGTTAAATAAAATTGGTTATAATCCTTGTATTTTTGTAACACTTAGAACAACATGCTTTAGGTAGAACAACCTCTTAATTGTTTTAATAACTCCGGTGATTACTGTGCATGATCCCACGCCTAGGCAAGCCTTAGGTATTCAACCTGTATAAAACTGGAAAACTGTTTTCTCTTTGTGTTTACTGCTTAATGGCTAACAGGCTTAAAATCAGTAGGCAAACTGATTAGGGACCCTGCTTCTGAAGTTATAAAATAAAGTTGCATATCTTCTGTGTTTTGATATTCACTTACACATCATGCCTTATGATCCTGTCTAATAAAAAATGCCTTTTGTTTGTGTTTGAGTCGTGTTGTTTATGTGCCTTATTTGTGGAGGTAAGCCTGGGCCTCTTAACTTTTTCTTTTGCCTTTAACTGTTAAATCCTACTTCTTCTTGCCTGTCGCCTAAAATTTTCTCCTTTAAAAACCTTAGGGGTTATGTCTAGAACTGCCTATATTAGAGGTCCTAAAATCCTCCAGGACCATTAAGAAGGGACGGGTAACAACACGCATAGAGATCGTTAAATAAAACTCGCTTAATAACCGCCAAGGGGTGAGGTAAAGGGTAGATATGGATATGATGACCGGTGCACTCGTGCAGGTGTAGCCATTTACTGATGAGTGATTACTGGGCATTGTACTGATGTGATCCTATAGGATAAACAACCTAGGACTCCCTTATCCCTTACATATGTGTGTTTAGATTGTAAATCATTCAAAACCTTATACATGTGTTTAAACCTTTTAAAAACTTTATCACATATGTGTGCTTAGACTGCGAATCTTTTAAAAACTTGTATTTGTTTACGCTTTAATTTCTTATTTGCTACTTGTTCAAATTCACAAAGTTTGTTTTGCCAGGAACCACAGTTGTGGACTTTGAGGGGTGCCTAACACCTTCCCCGTGAAGTAATTTCAAGCCCTTACCCAATCTCTGGCTACTCAATTTGTGTTGTAAATGACCCTTAGTAGGTGCTCTAACGCACCTTAATTCGTTAGGTGGCGACTCTTCATTTCCTTACATACCCCTTCCCAAAAGGAAACGAGTTGTCCCTATAAGGACAAAATCCGTGACCGATCAGAAAGGAGAAGGAAAAAGGGAGCGCGACAGCATGACGACTCTGCTAGGGACTCTAGGCTTTTACCACTTCAAACTGCTTTATGAATTTGTCTTTACTTTGCTAATATTTGCACCCTTTCCCTTTCCTCTTATATGCAAATTAATCGTCTATTTTTTTCCAAGTATTAATTTTTCAAAAAACAAAACTGACATGTTTTCTTTGTTTCCCTTTGTAACCGCTTTAAATTATAATTGTTGTATTTACCGCTTTCATAACGTGCAAATACATGACAACATGCTCTTATCGCTTATTTTATCGTTGCATAATCATGCTCAACATCATATTCCACTCGTGCCAATACAAATCCAATATTAACGCTTGATGAGTTGTTGCTCTCTTCCTATTTTATATCACCCTTAAATTCAGAAAGGCTTATTTGCGGTAAAACCAGTCGATCAGCGGTGCAGTCGATTGTTCCGTGCCTTCCCCCTTGAGTTGTCCGCTCAAGGGTACCAGTCTAAAACCCCATAGAAGCCTTATTCTGTTAAACTGTGCATGCATCATGGTAAAACCTAGACGGGTTAATTTATCGTCCGCACAATAACCCTTTAAGATAGACTTGTCCAAAGTCAACCGGGGTTTTCATAATCCCAACGGACGCAATCACATTCTGTGCATTTATTTGGAGAACTAAATGCTTGTATGCTAATCATAAGTGTATAAATAGTCAAGTCTGGCGGGGATAAGGGCCTAACTATTTTTGTCTTGCAGAAAATGAGGCACGAGGTCCCCAGATTCGGTATGGTTAGCAATATCCTCCCAATGCTCTTGAACTGGTAGAGGATCTTCACTCCAGTGATAAGAAACACGTCAAGAAATACCTGGGCAATTTACCGTCTCTCCTAGACATCCAACCTAACAACATGTTGATTGAGGCTGCCACCTTGTTTTGGGATAGTGAAAGAGGCGTATTGCGCTTTCGGAATATTGAAATGACATCACTTCTAGAAGAGATAGGAGGACTAGCGGGGTTAGTCTGAGAAACTCCCGGGTCGTTGGTGCCTGAGAACCGCACAGGCAAAGGCTTTCTGAAAATGATGGGTCTAAAGAAGAACGCTGAGTTAGAATGTGTGAAATGGTCATACATACCCTTTGAGAACTTATATGAAAGTTACGGCCACAGCAAATCATACCGTACCTATCACGACGAATTTTCCATTACATCATTTGGGCATATCCACCGTAGTGTATTTGTATTCATCGCATGCTTTCTAGGACTGATAGTGTTTCCAACAAAGAAGGAAAGGATTCAGACTAGGCTAGCCATGGTAACCAAGGCCTTGATGGAGAGGATTGACGGGCAAGCCTTCATCATTGTCCCGATGATCATAGCAGACATTTACCGAGCCTTGGAACGTTGTCAAAGAGAAGCTAAGCACTGCCAGGGCTGCAATTTGTTACTACAACTATGGCTCCTAGAACATCTCCAAAAGGGCCAATATCACCAAGCACTTCCGCGAATGGCTTGGAACGATCACATTGCTTTCCATCACCCCAAGTATATATTCCCGACATGTTTGCTCAGCTAGAGACTGCCAAGGAGTGGGTAGAGTTCTTTGATAACCTAACTGAGGAGCAGGTGCAGTGGATGTTCGAGTGGTTCCGAACTGACGAATTCATCGTCAGGTCCAGGGATGCACCGCACTTAGTGCTAATCGGGTTGAGAGGTGTATATCCTTACGTTCCACTATGAGTCATGAGACAAGCAGGAAGAAAGCAAGTTGTGCCAAGGGTCGACAAGATGAGCCATTTCCGAGCTGACTTCCAGGATGATGATGTTCCCTACAAGTGACAAGCCCAACACATGTGGCACTACAAGATCATAATGAAAAAGAACACAATTGAACCAGACAGGTACCACGCAAGATGTGTGCCTTTTTACCCGGCATGGTTAGAATACGACTTGGATGGGTTAGTCAGGCCAAGGATCAGCCGAGGACACATAATCATAGATAAGAGTGTCAAGGCTCAGGTCAGGTACAATCGACTGCGCAGGAGGATCCACGAGTCTGAGAATGAGCACCGTGAGATACATGAAACCAACAATTTCTCCAAATCAATTTGTCGCTAGGCCTACCTCGGGCACAACGAGGCTCCCAAATTAGGGCACGCTTTATATTCCTGCACTATGTGTTTAAATAATGCAACATTTTCTCATGATCCTCACTGACTTGGCTACCTTCTGTTTTTTTGTTGTTTTCTATTGATTATTCCCTTCTCCAAAGGTTGGTTCATGCATTCTGACATCATCATCATATCACACAAGATCCAGGGGCCCTCCACCTTCTTGTCCTCCTAGTCCACCTAAGGGAAAAACAAAGGCAAAGGAAAAACTGAAGATTTGAGAAATATCAGGAAGGAAAACACAACGCTAGTTGAACGAACAGAAGCTGCTGACAGTCAAGGTACTCAAGTATGACAAAACTCGAGCAAAGGTTGTTGAAGCTCCAAGGGGAGCTTGAGCATGTCCGTAATTTGGCAAATTTATCCTTCTCACTTAGTGTTACAAATATCAACCATCCAAACATCCAAAATCCCATACCTCCTTAGAGTACCCCAAACAAACAGAATCCTCCCACAACTCATCACCACACAACTCCACCGAAGAATCCAACTATTCCACAACAATACAACGCTTTCCACACTCCGAGAAACACCCCAATGATCGTTCCTAAACCACAAAACTCCAAAAATTACTACCTATATACCCAGGCGCCAGGCCATCACAACAACCCCATCTACGTGGAGACTCTACCACACTCCACCCAACCCATTTCTTACACACCTGAATCCTGTGAGAAGGATATGCTTATCAAGAATCTGGCCGAAGAACTCAAGAAACTGACTAGCCGAGTTCAAGGTGTTGAAGTAAGAAAGGGAGTTGAAGAGTTAAACTATGAAGATCTTTGCATACAGCCCAATGTTGAACTACTAGAGGGTTACAAACCTCCTAAGTTTGAGATGTTCGATGGTACAGGTGATCCTAGGGTCCAACTGAGGACCTATTGTGATAAATTAGTTAGAGTGGGAAGAGATGAAAAGATTTGTATGAAGCTATTTATGAGGAGCCTCACAAGGGATGCTCTATCTTGGTACATCAGCCAAGACCCTAATAAGTGGTAAAATTGGGTAAACATGGCATCAGACTTCATGGGCCAGTTCAAGTTCAATACAGAAAATGCACCAGACGTATTCTATATTCAGAACCTCAAGAAGAAGCCCACCGAAACCTTTTGCGAGTATGCTACTCGCTGGAGATCTGAAGCACCTAAGGTCTGGCCTGCCCTAGATGAAGAACAAATGAACAAATTCTTTGTCTGGGCACAAGACCCGTAGTATTATGAGCGGCTGATAGTGATTGAAAAATCACAAATTCTCTGACATCATCAAGTTAGGTGAGATAATTGAAGAAGGGATTTAAAGCGGAATGGTTAGCAATTTGAAGCATTACAAGCTGCGAACAAGGCCCTGTAGTCTGGTGGCATATCCCAGAAGAAAGATGTGGGGGTCGTAATGGTTGCACAGGGACCTAAATCCCCACTGACATATCAAAACTCTCCACTCACCTACCAAGCACCCACGCCCACATATCAGTCAGCACCTCCACCAACATATCAGTCACCCCCACCACCTACCTATCAACCTACTTCTCCAAGATATTCCCAGCCAATTCCTTTTTATCATAATTACAACTCTTAACCATCTCACTTCCAATCACCCCCTGCTTGTCACAATTTCCCGAGACCTCGTCCCAACTTCGATCGCAGGCCTCCTAAACAATACACTGCCATTGCTTAACCTATCGACCATCTATATGAACGACTGAAAGTTGTTGGTTATGTCACTCCTATCCCTGTTGTAACCCTTGAGAATCCCTCTAAGCGGGTCAATCAAAATAAGACATGTGCATACCATTCCGGCATAAAGGGGCATACAATTGATGAATACCACTCACTGAAAGATAAGATCCATTCTCTGATTGATAAAAAGGTCATCCAAGTAAAGGAAGCTACTCCCAATGTTCGCAACAATTCGCTTCCGGACCATAGGGGTAGAGGTGTCCACATGATAGAGATAGAAGAAGATTAGGACCCAGAGGGGTCGATCGGGTTGATTATAGAAGGTGATGGCCCAAAAAAGCTAGCAATCACTCTTAATCCTATCATAGTCCAAATGCAGCATCCGAAGATGTTGAGGTAGCTGCGTCAGTCCCATTCGAGTTTGAAACGGCACCACCTGCAGACACACTTGTGCCGTTCGAAGTTGAGGTTATGCCATCTGCTAAGACACATGTTCCATTTGAAGTGAAAGTAGTTGCACCAATCATCGTGATGGTGTCAACCACGCCGCCTTTCTACACTAATGATGTACCATCGGACTATGTAGCTGAGGCAAGGAAGAAAGGTAAAGTCAAGATAGAGGAAGTTGTCGCTGCACATGGGATCACAAGGACCGGCAGGGTCTATATGCCTGAACACTTGGTAGAGTCTAGAAAACATGCTTCCAACATACCACCCATCATTGAGACATGCCCAGATAATCTTTGGAGGAAGGTGCAGACCAAAGAATACTAAGTCATCGATCAGTTGAACAAAACCCCAACCCAAATATCAATTTTGTCATTGTTGCAGATTCGGAGACGCACAAGAATGCTTTGATGAAAGTGTTGAATGAAACATATGTGCCAAATAACATCACCAGTCGGGAAATGGCCAATATGGTAGGACAAGTGCTGGAGAGTCATAAGATCACTTTCCACGAGGACGAGCTACCGCCTGAAGGGTTAAGTCATAACAAAGCACTACACATCACTGTGCAATGTGAGGACTAATTCATCACCAGGATTCTGATTGACGGGGGATCCAGCCTGAACATCTATCCATAGACAACACTCAAGAAGTTGGGCAAGGGATTGTACGAGATAAGAGAAGGGTATACAAATTTAAAAGCTTTCGACAGTTCTCAAAGGTCTACTATTGGTGAAATCGGACTTTGTATGCAAATGGGACCCACATGGTTCGAGGTTGAATTTCAGGTAATAGACATATCGGCATCCTACAACCTGTTATTGGGACGACCATAGATACATGTCGCTCGAGCTATGGCATCAACATTGCATGGGGTAGTGAAACTCGAATAGAACCACCAAGAAGTAATAATCCATGGGGATGGAAGCAACCCTATCTATAGTTGCCAAACCGTCCCGGTGGTTGAAGGTAGAAGAAGGATGGGTGGAGAAACCTACCACTATATGGAGCGGGTCAACGCAATAGACAAAGACAAGTGGTGGGACAGTAAGATCGAAAGCACATTGAACTGAGTGGGTACGAGCCTGGCAGAGGACTCGGCAAGAATCTTAAGGGAATCTCCAAGCCAATACAACTCAAGCACCATTGAACCACTTTGGGTATGGGATACAAATATACTTGGCAAGGGTACAATAATTGGTCGCCACCATGGCGCGGTCCTTACTATCCGTTGGAACAGCCGATACTACATTTGGAGAAGACCTTCCAGCAGGCCGACGTCATATGGGGGTTAGAGGAAGAAGAAGCATTGGCAGCCTTGAAGAATAAATTCTTGGAAGATGATGATGTGGATTGTTGCGTCATTGTTGAGGAGGAGGAGGAGGAAGGCCCTTCCATCCAAGACGTGAGAAAAGGATCATTCCTTAAGAGCTGGACTGTCAGAACATCCATGGCCCGATGAGTCCCGGGGTAGCAAGGCTGAACAAGCATTGTCTATTTTTATTTGCTAATGATTTCCTTTTCATAGTTCCATTTTTTTCAATAAGATCTTCAATGTTCCAAAACATTTGTTTAAGTTTTCAAAAGCGTTTTTATGTTTTAATGAATCAATATTTATTATTACCGTTTTTCTCTCATTACTTCTATCTATACAACATTACTATTTCCTATCTTGTTGAACCAATGACTGTGACATGCAACGAGACAACGGAACAAAGGGACATCGATTCAGAAGAAGAGGATGATATGTCTGATGAAATTGTCAGAGAAGTTGAGGATTTTGAGAACAAACCTAAGTCCAATCTGGATGAAATTGAGGTTGTCAACCTGGGAGATTCAGAGACCATCAAAGAAACTCGTATCAGCATCTATTTGTCACCGTTAGAGAAAAAGGAATACACACAAAATTCCTTAAAGAGTATGCAGACATATTTGCATGGTCATACGACAACATGACTGGTCTGATTACATCCATTACGGCTCACAAACTGCCAACCAATCCAATGTGACCGCCAGTAAAGCAAAAGCTTAGAATGTTCAAGCCTGACATGAGTCTGAAAATCAAAGAGGAATTTACCAAGAAAATCAACGCCAAGGTTCTCAGGGTAGTCGAATATCCAACATGGCTAGCCAACATTGTGCCAGTACCAAATAATGATGGGAAGGTCAGGGTTTGTGTCGACTACCGGGATCTCAACCGGGTCAGTCCAAAGGATGATTTCTCTTTTCCAAACATACATATCCTAATTGACAATTGGGCCAAGCATGAACTTCAGTCGTTCGCGGATTGTTTCGCTGGTTACCATCAGATTTGGATGGACGAGGAAGGCGCTAAGAAAATGACTTCCATTGCGCCGTGGGGAGTATATTGCTACAAGATTATGCAATGCAGCTTAAAGAATGTTGGGGCCACCTATATGAGAACTATGACCACTATCTTCCATGACATGATACATAAGGAGATCGAGGTATATGTGGACGACGTCATTATCAAACCCAAGAAAGCTACCGACCATATAGCATATTTGAGGAAGTTCTTCAACAGGTTGCGGAAATACAACCTGAAGTTAAACCCCGTGAAGTGTGCATTCAGGGTGCCTGCTGAAAAATTGCTTGGGGTTCATCGTCAGCCGTCGAGGAATAGACCTGGATCAATCAAAGGTCAAAGCCATCCAAGAATTATCGCCGCCAAAGAACAAGAAAGATGTGATGAGTCTTCTAGGACGCCTTAACTACATCACCCGGTTCATAACCCAGTCCACGGTCATATGTGAACCGATCTTCATGATGCTGAAGAAAGATGCTGCAACCAAATGGACCGAGGATTTTCAAAATCCTTTCGACAAAATCAAGGAGTACTTGTCAACACCTCCAGTCTTGGTACCGCCAGAGCCAGGTAGACCCTTGCTACTCTACCTTGCAGTACTAGATGAAGCTTTCGGCTGCATTCCGGGGAAGCACGACGAAACAGGGAGAAAAGAACAGGCTATATATTATCTTAGTAAAACGTTCACTCCGTACGAAGCATGGTATTCTCTATTAGAACGTACCTGTTGTGCTCTGACCTGGGTAGCCCAGAAGCTGAGGCACTACTTTTTTTGCCTACACAACATACCTAATCTCAAGGATGGATCCTTTGAAGTACATCTTTCAGAAGCCCATGCCCACCAGCAAGCTGGCCAAGTGGCAAATCATGCTGAGTGAGTTCGACATTGTCTATGTGAATCAGAAAGCGGTCAAGGGACAAGCATTGGCAGACCATCTTGCCGAGAACCGTGTGGATGGAGGATACGAACCCTTGAAAATGTATTTTCCCGATGAAGAGGTGTTGTTCATAGGAGAAGACATTGCAGAATCCTATAATGGTTGGAGAATGTTCTTCGATGGAGCATCGAATTTCAAAAGAGTCTGTATTGGAGCTGTTTTAGTATTGAAAATGGGCCAACATTACCCGGTATCTGCTAAACTAAGATTCCCCTGCACTAACAATATGGAAGAGTATGAAGCCTGCATCCTAGGGCTCAACATGGACATTGACATGAATATTCAGGAGTTGCTGGTAATTGGTGACTCAGATCTGCTGATACACCAAGTACAAGGAGAATGGGCTACTAAGAATTCCATGATACTGCCATATCTGCACCATGTGCAGGAATTGAGAAAGAGGTTTACGAAGACAGAATTTTGGCACATTACCAGGATTCAGAACGAGTTCGCCGATGCCTTGGCCACTCTATCATCCATGATACAACATCCAAATAAGAACTTCATTGACCCTATTCCAATAAAGATCCATAGACAACCAACATATTGTGCCCATGTTGAAGAAAAAGTAGACGGAAAACCATGGTTCCACGATATCAAGGAGTATTTGTCAAAGGGAGAGTACCCAGAGCTTGCGAACCACACTCAGAAACGCATGCTTCGGAGATTATCCAACAATTTCTTTCAGAGCGGAGAAACTCTATACAGGAGAACTCCCGATTTGGGATAATTGAGATGTGTCGATGCAAAGGAAGCCTCTAAATTACTTGAAGAGATACATACTGGGACCTGCGGCCCACATATGAATGGTTTCGTCTTGGCCAAGAAGATACCCACAGCCGGTTACTTGTAGATGACCATGGAAACAGACTGTATCCAGTATGTTAGAAAATGCTGCCAATGTCAGGTACATGCAGATATGATAAAGGTACCCCCCAAATGAGCTCAATGCAACAGGCTCACCGTGGTTGTTCGTCGCCTGGGGAATGGACGTCATTGGACCGGTCGAGCCTACAGCCTCAAATGGAGACAGGTTCATCTTGGTAGCAATTGATTGTTTCACTAAATGGGTCGAAGCAGCATCTTACAAAGCAGTGACTAAGAAAGTCGTGGCAGACTTTGTCCGCGGCTGTATTGTTTGTCTGTTTGGAGTTCCTGAATCAATCATCACCGACAACGGCTCCAATCTAAACAGTGATCTGAATAAATCCATGTGTGAGACTTTCAAAATCAAGCACAAGAATTCCACAACCTATAGACCTCAGATGAATGGAGTTGTAGAAGCTGCCAACAAGAACATCAAGAAAATATTAAGAAAGATGATAGAAACGTACAAGAAATGGCACGAAAATCTATCATTTTCCTTACTAGGATACCACACCACAGTCCGTACATCAACTGGGGAAACTCCCTACCTACTGGTTTATGGTACGGAAGTTGTTATTCCTACCGAAGTGGAGATTCCTTCCTTAGGAATCATACAAGAAGCTGAGCTCAGTGGCGCTGAATGGATAAAGAGTCGATATGAGAAACTAGCCCTCAAAGACGGGAAAATAATGAATGTAGTATGTCACGGACAGATTTATCAGAAAAAAATGACCAGAGCCTTCAATAAAAGAGTCAAGCCAAGACAGTTCACACCGGGGCAGCTGGTGTTAAAGATGATTTTACACATCAAGAAAAGCCAAAGAGAAATTCTCTCCCAACTAGAAAGGTCCATACATGGTTCACCGGGTACTGACAGGATGAGCTCTTATACTTTCAGAAATGGACGGAGAGATCTGGCCTAAGTCAATCAATTCAGATGCAGTCAAATGATACTATGTGTAACTTTCTATGCTTTTCTCAAATGATGTAAATTGAACTACGCCCGACCAGATTCCCGTTTAAAAGGGGATACGTAGTCAGCCCTATGGATTCGGTCACAATTCAATAAAAATATCATCCCCCCCCTAATTGGAAACTGGGGCAGAATTTTGAGGAGGACCCTCAAAATTCCAAAGCATGTTCAGCCGATCGCAACATGCGCAACAGTCAGAGTCATCAACCCATCTAACTAGGACAGAATTTTGAGGAAGACCCTCAAAATTCCGTAGCATGAGAGGTTTTAATGTCTTGAACCGTGTAACAGTCGTCGGTTCATCTAAATTTCTCAAAATATATTTTATACTATGTCTTTACAAAATCATGCATGCTTGTGTTCGAAAAATAGCTTTGTTTAGCAAACGCTACCCCGATGATGTGAATATGATCATCGGACCAAGATAGACGAGCCGAGCAAAGTTGGCGAGGATACGAACCAACCTTCCCCATCTACAAAACTCGCGGTTTTCCTTTGGATGCATGAAAAAGGAATAAAAACACGCTGAGAAGTCACAGAATCTCAACACAGTTGCAAATGCCAAAGTTTATAATCCGCAAAAAGAATGAACACGTTCAAAGTCACAATTCTCGAAACCATCACACTTGCCGACATTTGCTATCAGCACAAAGGATAACATGCTCCGTAGTCATAATTCTCGTAACAATCGCAATACTGCAATCTGCTACCAGCTAAGAAATCTTACTATCATCTGCTATTTATTCTTCTGCATAAGGCTAATCTTTGCCTTCCTTTGCATAAGGCTAATCTCTGCCTTCCCTTGCATAAGGCTAACATCTGCCTTCCATTTGCATAAGGCTAATCTCTTCCTTCATCTTGCATGGGACTAAGCATTGTCCCGCATTTTGCATGAGGTTAAGCTCTGCCTCCATTCGCATAAGGCTATTCTTTGCCTTCCTTCGCATGAGGCTAAGCTCTGCCTCCATTTGCATAAGGCTAATCTATGCCTTCATCTTGCATGGGACTAAGTGTTTTCCCGCATTTTGCATGAGGTTAAGCTCTAGCTCCATTTGCATAAGGCTAATCTCTGCCTTCCTCTGCATAAGACTAATCTCTGCCTTCACCTTGCATAAGGCTAATCTCTGCCTTCCTATTTGCACAAGACTAAGCTCTGTCTCCATTTGCATAAGGATAATCTCTTCCTTCCCTTGCATAAGGCTAATCTTTGCCTTCCCCTGCATGCGGCTAATCTCTGCCTTCATTTGCATGAGATTAAGCTCTGTCTCCATACTTGCATGAGGCTAAGCTCTGCCTCCAATTTACTTTTTCACCGAGACTAAGCGCTGTCTCTCAAGAATTAATTACTTCGCTTCTCTTTTGGGATAAGCTCTCCCCTTCGATTCGCAAGTCTGAGCTCTGTCTTGTCAGCATTATACTATTTGCATCTCATGGGCGGAAATATCGCCAACCTATCCAAAGGTGTCATGTCCAACGGCATCATCCTCATAGCCGGAAGACACCATGTCATGGCCTGAGGATCTCTCTCAAATTTGCATTATCATTAATCAAAGGCGTCATAGTTCAGAGGCACCATCTTCATGGCCCGAGAACATCATTTCATGGCATGCGAATCGCTCATCAAGCAATTCATGACCCAGGACATCATGGTTTGAGGACGTCTTCCTTATCCGTCCGACGAAAACTTTCACAGTCCAAAGAGAACCTGTATCATGTTTAAATTTATGCACAATATACGCTTGTAGTATTCTTATTTGCAGGTGACCCGGCGAGCAACGACTATCCCAGCAAGAGCATTCCCGCTCCAGTTCTCCCAACCATATCCAAACTCGATACCCCGCAAACCGTTCATTCGCTCATCCCTAGATGTTGTGTTCGTCCTTGCAATGATTTCACTGGTATACTTCACCGATGAATCAAGAACTGCATACAACCTGATTCCTGTAAAATCAGGGATATGTAGGCAGCTCAGAAACCAGGGTGCAACCCGAAATCTTAAATTGTTTCGCTCGGAAACAATTGGCCATCATATCTTTACCCGACAACTCTTTCATCCTTTCTGGGTAAAGAGAGGCAGCTGTTGATACCCAATTTTTCCCCAAAAATATTTTAAATTGCATATATACCTTCAAGATCATGCATTACTAGCAATTGGTATTTTTTCATTATTTTACTATATTTTTATTAATTTATCAAGCATTTTATTTTCAATAAATAATTATAAAATTGCACCACGAATGATTTCAAAGCATTTCTTGATTTTATTTATTGTTTATGGTCCTATTAAGACCAAATTATTTCATAATTAGCCAAATTGGCATCTTTTGGCTATAAGTGCTATAACTTTGCAATTATAGCCCAACCATATAATTGTGTACCATTTTTACCAAAAACTTAGTCATTTGTATTTCTAAAATACTAAATAATTATTTAAATTATTTTCTATGCATGAAATTCATTTTTATGATTATTATCTATTTTTATAAATTATTTTAATTAATTTAATTGGGTATTTAACAAATAGCCTAATTTTATTCCAATTGTAGCCTAAATTAAACCGGACCCAAACCTAATTAAATCAGCCAAATACCCCCAAGGCCCAAACCACTATCTTACCCGACCCAATTTCCATTTAATCTGGATCGTTGATCAATTTTAATCAACGAACCAGATCCACTCTTGCCTTAATTGACCTAAAAGACCTTCCCCCTTCCTCTCATTCTCTCATCACTCTCCGCCGTCATCTCCTCTCATCTCTCTCAAGCTATCTCTGCTAAACCCTAATCTCCTCTCACCAGCTATTGGCTTGCCGGTAACAATGGTGGTTCCACCACCATCCCTAGCCTCCATGGTTCCCCCACATGCCAGATTCTTGTTACCCTGAGGACCTAAAAGGACCAGCGGTTGCTCAACTCACACCTATGGCCTGGTTCTTACCGTTCTCAGGCCACCTTGGCCCGTATGAGTAAGACCTTTCTATTTTTCCGTCTAGATCCATGGCTTCTAAGCCAGAATCTCTCTATCTCTAGGTTATCTCTCTTTGAAATCCTAATTTATCTCTTGACTTTTAGATCCGTAACAGATCTAAGAGTATTCTAAGTTATTTTGCTATTTTTCATGAGAATCTCTCCGATTTTTCAAAATCGCCTCTTCGTCTTCAAAACTAGGGTTTCTAAACCCCTTTTCAAAATGACTTTTCCTGTGATTTTCAGTATTATTCTATGATTTTTACTCTGTTTAAACGGTTTATTTAAGTTTTTCCCTTTTATCTGATTCATTATGTTAAAAACTCTAAGTCTTTGGGTCTTAATCTGGGGTTCTTAGAATTGTCCTTGCTTATTTGTTCGTCTAATTTGTTCGCATGTCTGTTATTCATGAATATGTTATGGATTTCTTGTGATTTCTACCCCTATATGCTCATTAGGGTTTCTGAGTTTGCTTTTCCTGCCTATCGTATGTTTATTTCGTTATTGACAGAAATTTGTGGCTATTTCCCCTAATCAGTACTATGTTCTAGCTGAATCGTTGATTTTATGTGATTTTTACCCTACTGTGCTTATTAGGGTTTTTTATTTTTTGCTTCTCCCTACCTATATTATGTTTATTCCGTCCATTTGTGGTACTTTATTTTAATTAATATTGTCCCCTATTTGAATCCCTGATTCCCCGTGATTGATATTCCTTACTGATCTCCTATGGTAATATTCTCTACTGATTTCTAACCTATAAGTTATTTTCTTGCCTTATTATGTGATTGATTACACTGTCCATCGATTCTTACAAGTCTTTCCTTTATTAAGATTTTCTGAACCTAGCCTAATTACATGTTCTATACTTACCATTTGAATTATTTCCTTAAGCTAAATAGGGTCTCTTTCCTTATTTGCTACATGTCCTTACCGTTTGAAATTAACTCCCTATATTAAGGGATTACTTATATTAATTATATACTAATTGATACTGAGTTCCATAATTACTGCTTAATTTTGATTTTTACCTTATTTTCACCCAGCTTTCAAACTATATNATATATATATATATATATATATATATATATATGCTCTCTCATTAACACAAACACACGAACACATTTAGTTCAAACTCTCTCTCACACTTAAAGATTTTATGCTCTGTCTCTTTATTTGTTACTTGCTACTGTTCTGAATTAGCCGGTTGCAAGCCAAGACTAATCATTGTGCCCTCCTATTCATCACTTTGTGTGTATTATCTCTTTACTGGTATGTTCTGATTTCAATTGAAGTCCCAAAAACAATATGTTTATTTTACTACTTCATTTCATCATGTTTCTAATCTGTTTCTACCTACGATTTTGATGTTCAACATGTAATTAACCTATTCGCTTCATCTAAGTATGCTAGTTATGTATTACCTCTTTAAGGTCAGCAGGGTCTTATGAACCGGTAATCTTACTTTACTCTATTTTAATGCTTTTCTGTTGTTGCCCAGTTCTAATATGCACCTATTGATTTGTTATCCTAAGTTGTCTTAATGTTATGCTCA
This sequence comes from Nicotiana undulata, assembly GCA_005239495.1. Taxonomy (NCBI): domain Eukaryota; kingdom Viridiplantae; phylum Streptophyta; class Magnoliopsida; order Solanales; family Solanaceae; genus Nicotiana; species Nicotiana undulata. The sequence continues at coordinate 48,923 of ML279222.1, read as the reverse complement.
TTCATGTTTAGTATGAAATCCCTTACTCTACTATCTCCCAACCCCATGAATCCCCTAACGCATTTCTGATTCTGTAACTATGTTCTAATTAGTACTTCTGAATCCATGTCTTACTATCTGCACCAATTGCAAAAGACTTCTGACTGTTATGTGTCCACCATATATGCTCTATTTGTCCCCAATCCCCAATCGACCTTGTGTGAAGGTTTGTTCTTTGAATGTTGTTGAATCTGTTTTGGCTCTATTTTTGTTGCTTGTTAATTGCCCTACTCTTGTCAAAAAATATTTTTGTGAGAACTCACTCTTATTTACAAAACGATTTCAACTAAGTCTCTTTCAACACTGTTTTCCTATTAAAACATTTTCAAAACTATGTCAAGTACTCTCACTCTATTCCTAGGTCTTTAAGTTCTGCCCCTCCAGTGTGTGACTGCTTTGGGATTCATGTGAGATCCCTCTGAACTTTGATGAACTAGAGCTGGCTCTTCCATACTACACTTACTCAGTTCTGGTTAGGAAATTTAGGTGTGAGCACTGCCCGGGATCCTTGAGGTCCTTAGGGAACTCTGACACACCCGGACATGAAAAGGCTATGAAACACTTGGGCATTTGAGGTTATGAAATTTGGGCCTGCTTCAGGCTCCCTATAGTATAAATTCTTCTTTTCTTTTCTACCTATGTAATTCATTCAAATACTGGTTTGTAATAATTATTGTAAACGAATCTTGGGGATGGCTAGTGAAATGGGGAGGGTGTCTATGTAGTTTTCTCAATATCATTGGGTATAAAGCATGTCATGGGATTTACTTTATCTATACTTGCATTAGAATCCCTACATTAGGACTAATACATTCAAATCATGCATTAGATACCATGTTCCTAGGTTTACTGCTTTAGCATCTCAATTGACACTAATACATGTTTATCACTTAGAAATCCCGCTACTAGGTTAATAAACAACATTAACAGAAAGTTGTTATTCATGTGCATCAAAATCATGTATTAATAACTCTATAACTTCTTGCATTTAGAGATCCTGCCTCTAGGACTCATGTCTTAACCATTTTGCATCTGTATGTGCATATAAGATATCATGCTCTAAGATCCCGTTTAAAACTCCCAGTTAAACTTTTGATTCATGAAAAGGACATAAGACAGTCTCACATACGATTATCCTATGTTAAATAAAATTGGTAATAATCCCTGTATTTTTGTAACACTTAGAACATCATGCTTTAGGTAGAACAACCTCTAAACTGTTTTAATAACTCCGGTGATTACTGTGCATGATCCCACGCCTAGGCAAGCCTTAGGTATTCAACGTGTATAAAACTGGAAAACTGTTTTCTCTTTGCGTTTGCTGCTTAATGGCTAACAGGCTTAAAATCAGTAGGCAGACTAATTAGGGGCCCTGTTTCTGAGGTTATAAAACAAAGCTGCATATCTTCTGTGTTTTGATATTCACTTAGACATCATACCTTAGGATCCTTTCTAATAAAAAATGCCTTTTGTTTGTGTTTGAGTCGTGCTATTTATGTGCCTTATCTGTGGAGGTAAACCTGGACCTCTTAACTGTTTCTTTTGCCTTTAACTATTAAGTCCTACTTGTTCTTTCCTGTCGCCTAGAATTTTCTCCTTTAAAAACCTTAGGGTTAATGTCTAGAACTTCCTATAGAGGTCCTAAAATCCTCCAGGACCATTAACAAGGGACGGGTAACAGCACGCATAGATATCGTTAAATAAAAATCGCTTAATAACTGCTAAGGGGTGGGGTAAATGGTAGATATGGATATGATGACCGGTGCGCTAATGCCACGTGTAGCCCCTTTCTAAGGAGTGATTACCGGGCATTGTACTTATGTGATCCTATAGGACAAACAACCTAGGACTCCCCTATCCCTTACATATGTGTGTTTAGATTGTAACTCTTTCAAAACCTTATACATGTGTTTAAACTTTAAACCTTTTAAAAACTTTATCACATATGTGTTCTTAGACTACGAATATTTTCAAAACCTTTATTTGTTCATGCTTTAATTGCTTATTTCCTACTTGTTCAAATTCACAAAGTTTGTTTGGCCGGGAACCACCGTTGTGGACTTTGAGGGGTGCCTAACACTTTCCCCTTGAAGTAATTTCAAGCCCTTACCCAATCTCTGGTTATTCAATCTGTGTTGTAAATGACCCTTAGTAGCTGCCCTAACGCACCTTAATTCGTTAGGTGGCGACTCTTCAATTCCTTACATATTGTCGCGCCCCCTTTTTCCCCAAAATTAAAGCGGAGAGATCGGGTTTATGACATTTCGGACAACTCCTTTTGAAGGTTAAAAGGATTAAAAGGAAGAGTCTCCACCTAACAATTTTTATGGTACGTTAGGGCACCTAGATTTATTAACTCATAAGACTAGTTTGCGTTACCAGAGATTGGGTAAGGGCTTGAAGTTATCCCAAGGGGAAGGTATTAGGCACCCCTCATGATCCACATATGTGGGTCCCGGCCAAATGATTGCGTGAATTCAGACAATAAACAAATAACAAACAAGGCTCACATAAGAGGGGATTTCGAAAAAGTATAAAATTTCACTAAAAGTTGGAAGAGATCAAAATAGGCATTTGAGAAAAAGGGTCCTAGGTTCAAGGAAATACGGATCACATCAATGAAATACCCGATAGGTAGAGCTACACGTGGTATTAACGCACCGGTAATCATATCCGTGTTCTACCTTTCCCACCCCGCGTAAAATGCGTGTGTTTGTCACGAAGCTTATTGCGTGCTATTACCCGTCACATCCTATCAGTCCTGGAGGAGGCTAGGACTATATTACTAAAATGGAAAGTACTAGGCTGAACCCTTAGGTTTAAAGGACAAAATGCTTAGCGAGATGCAATAACAATTAGGACTACAAACAGAGGGGAAACACATAGATGCAAATTCAAGGCTCATATATCCCTCCACAAATTATACACATAATAAGCATGACTAAAACACAAGTAAGGTCTTTAACTTTAGATCCTAAGACAAGATGGCTACATGTGAATACAATAGCGGGGCAAATTAATTACTGAGTTTTAGGAGAAGTAACCTGGTCAGTTTTAAACTACGAATTCTTATCTGCAATTAGCCAAGTTGTGCACAGAGAAAATAGTGTCCCGTTTTACAAATGTTGATACCTAAGGCTTGCCTAGGTGTGAAAAAATACTCTCGTTGTCCTGCTTTAATCTTAGAAAAAATAGTGAATAGTCAGGATGAAACCTGTTTAAACTTAGTCGTGGTAGAGAAATGAGTATTGAAACAAGTATGGATGCAAGTCCTACGAAACATGATATCTAAATGCAGGCAGGATGTTGAGTATGCAAACCTATGCATGCTATTTTAAATGCACAAACATTTTCAGTAATCTTATCTTGGCGAGATTTGCCTATCACGCGTCCTTTTGACTCGAAACAGTTCATACAAAAGCGTAATTTGTTAAGTTACTGAACCTAGCACCTAACTCCTAAGTGTTCAATGCAGTATGTTTTAACACATGAATTAGGCATATATAACATGAACATGATGATAATTAAAGCCCAAAAGTAGCATGATCTCTAATGCGCATATTGACAGTCAATATAGTTATATAACCTAAACAGGATGTCTAGAGATAGTAATTATGAACATGCAGAGGCAGTATCATAGTTATTTTAACTACAAACAGGATTTCTAAGTGAGGCATTTGCAAAGATGATGCAGCGATTGAACATGATTGTCTAAGCGGACATGAATAAAGTATACATGCTGAGATAAATAGACCTAAAACATGGAGTCTAATGCATGCATGGAAAGTACTCCTAAACATGTGACTATTGCACACATAGGTGAAATAAACCCTATAAGCATGTTCTCTACCCGTAATTATACTAAGCATGCATAACCCCTCTCGTTTCACTACCAACCCCGGAGTTGTTTTTACAATTAATAATTACAGACCAGCATTGCATAGATTACATAAGTGAATAAGAAAATTAAGAATTTATACTATAGGGAGCCTAACAGTAGGCCCAAGTATCCAAGTCCCAACATGCCATATGTCATGACCTTTTTGTAACCCAGGTGTGTCAGGGTTCCTAAAGATCTCAGGGGATCCCAGGCAGTTCTCACACCCATGTTCCCTAGCCAGGAATGAGTAAGTGCAGTGTGGAATGCAAGCCTTGTGTTTCAGAGTTCAATGGGTACTCAGATGGTCTCCTAGGCAGTGCTCACACGAACGGGGCTGAACTTAGCAACTAAGAGTAGTGAAATGTGCTCATACCTTGAAGGAGTTGGGTTTGAAAAGTAGCTTTGAAATAACTGTTTTGAAAATAATTTCAGAGAACAACATCTGTTTTATGAAAACTGGTTTAAAGGAAAGACACAGGACAATCACAACTTAGAAAACATGCAGAGTTCGGGGAGAAAACACAAACAAGGATAGGGGAATCAGAGGACAAATAGGTCACATAGTAGAAGCAGACTTGCACACAAATAATCCTTAGGATAGTATTACAGGGTTTAAACAATCACAACAGAGTTACCACAAAATGTTAAGGCCAAGAATCTAACAGTATTAGATTGAGGGAGTGTCAAACAGAGTCACATATTAGGTCCAAGATTAGGATTACATAATAACTAAACATGATGTGCAAACTTATAATGTTAAGGGGTCAGAAGGTAGGGCATGTTCATTATGAAAAGCATAGAAGAGGACACTGGACATGCTAAAATAAGAGGAAGAGTAGTCACATAGACGAACAAGTATGCTAGCTTCATATGAGTCAGGTAGAATCACGGTGAATCACATAAGTAAGGAAACATGGAAAGTCAGTAGAAGGTTTTAAGGAAAACACGTATAGGCTACATTCTTAGGAAAAGATGTCACGGATCACAGAATCAATATAGGATGTTATGTAAAGTCTGTATAGAAAACGATCGAATTTGTCAAGCAATGACTAGCATGAAAAATCAGGGATAGCCTTAGGCAAGTAGTATAACAAATTGAAAACCTTAGGTAAAATAGGAAGCACACAAGTTCATAGATGAACGGGGAGGTTAAACATAATAGGAACACAGAGGCAATGAACCTTAACAACAACAACAAGATAGAAATCGTGTAGGAGCATATTTATGAGAAGTAAAATCTCAAACAACGTATTAGTCGCAAATAGATTTAGAGCTTTAAGGAAAAACTTAGGATTTTCAGTAGAGCAAGTCAAAATTAAAGGCATCTTGATTCAGTCGTTAAATCACAGAATGAGACATAAAATAATACTAAAAAATAGAAGCGAAAAATCGTTTGGCAAGGGGTTTATTAAACCCTAGTTTCTAAAATCGAGAAATCGTTTAAAGATGAAGTTTTCAGAGAAAACATATAACGAAACTTCGTAATACTGTAGATCTATAATATCTCGAAATACATAGGGTTAGGGTTTCGTGGAACCCATAGAAGAGGGAAGAACCTTAGAGACGGCACCGGCTTAAGCCGGAATAGGTTGTAGACCATACTTAGACGGTCGGGGAGGCTAGAAAGTGGCATGGGACCATGGGAGACAAGAGAACCGCTCCGAGCTCGCCTAAGGACCCCAGGGTATCACTGGACCGGTGAGGGGTAAGCAAATGACCATGAGATGACGAAGAACCAAGGTTTCCGGTGAAAAACCAGCCAGAGAAGATGGACAAAACTCATCGTAGAGGGAGGGAGTCGAGTAGACTTCTAGAGAGAACTAGAGAGTCACAGAGAGAGATAGAGAGAGAGTGAGTATTGGAAAATNGGGGGGGGGGGGGGTAATTGAATTAATTATGGAAAGTTGAGTTTGGACCGTTGATCTTGTGTGATCAACGGTTCAGATCAACGGGGATTGGGATGGGTAGGATTATTTAGCTGGGTTGGGTCGATTGGGCTGGTTAAGATCATGTGGGGTTAGGTTGGAAGTGGCTAGAATTTAAAATAAGAATAGGCCAAATGTTAAATACCCAACTAAAATAGGATAATTAATTAATTAAATAGCTAATAATTGTGTAAAACAAAATTAAAACCAAATGAATGAAATTAGGATAATTAACTACTATAAAAATATAAAAATGATTATTTATTTATTTAAAAATGGTATAAATGCATATTTGTGCTATATTTGCAAAAATTGATAAAATTAACTAAATAATGCCAATATTGGCTAATTTGTGAAATAATTAAATCCTAAGGGGATTAAAATAGGATATAAATAACATATTGAATAATAAAATGATTTGAAAATATTTATAACATCATTTATGTATAATTATGAATAATTATGGAACATAAAGTATTAGATAAATAGGAAAACAATTTGATAAAATACGGAAAATTATGGAAAAACATCAATTACTACAAAGAGTAATTTTGAAAGTAGATATGCAATTTTGAAAATAATTTGAGAAAAAATTGGGTATCAACACATACCCCTTCCCAAAAGGAAACGAGTTGTCCCAATAATGTCAAAAACCTTGACTGATCCGAAAGGAAAAGGAAAAAGAGGGCACGACACCTGGCTCTGGTGGTACCAAGATTGGCGGTGTTGATAAGTACTCCTTAATTCTGTCGAAAGCCTTTTGACAATCCTCGGTCCATTTGGTCGTAGCATCTTTCTTTAACATCTTCAAGATTGGTTCACATATGACCGTCGACTGGGCTATGAACCGACTGATGTAGTTAAGGCGTCCCAGTAAACGCATTACATCTTTCTTATTTCTTGGTGGTGGTAACTCCTGGATGGCCTTGAACTTTGATGTATCCAACTCTATTCCTCGGCGGCTGACGATGAACCCATGCTATTTTCCAGCGGGAACCCCGAATGCACACTTGGCGGGGTTCAACTTCAGGTTGTATTTCTGCAATCTGTTGAAGACCTTCATCAAATCTGCTATATGGTCGGTGGCTTTATTTGATTTGATGATGACGTCGTCCACATACACCTTGATCTCCTTATGTATCATGTCATGGAAGATAGTAGTCATAGCTCTCATGTAAGTGGCCCCAACATTCTTTAAGTCGAATGGCATCATCTTGTAGCAGTATACCCCCCATGGAGTAATGAAAGCCGTTTTCTCAGCGTCTTCCTCGTCCATCCAAATCTAATGGTAACCAACGAAGCAATCCACGAATGACTGTAGTTCATGCTTGGCGCAATTGTCAATTAGGATATGTATGTTTGGAAAAGAGAAATCATCCTTTGGACTGACCCGGTTGAGATCCCGGTAGTCGACACAAACCCTGACCTTCCCATCATTATTTTGTACTGGCACAATGTTGGCTAGCCATGTTGGATAGTCGACTACCCTGAGAACCTTGGCGTTGATTTTCTTGGTAACCACCTCTTTGATTTTCAGACTCATGTCAGGCTTGAACTTTCTGATTCTGCTTTACCGGCGGGCACATTGGATTGGTTGGCAACTTGTGAGCCACAATGGAGATACTTAGACCAGTCATGTCGTCGTACGACCATGCAAATATGTCTTCATACTCTTTCAAGAATTGTGTGTACTCCTCTTTCTCTAATGGTGACAAGTGGATGCTGATGCGAGTCTCTTTGACAGTTTCTGAATCTCCCAGGTTGACTACCTTAGTTTCGTCCAGATTAGACTTAGGTTTGTTCTCAAAATCCTCAACTTCTCTGACAATTTCATCGGGTATGACGTCCTCTTCTTCTGAATCACTGTCCTTTTGTTGCATTGTCTCATTGCATGTCACATTCATTGGTTCATCAAGACAGGAAATAGTAATGTTGTATAGATATAAGTAATGAGAGCAAACGATAATAAATAAATACTGATTCGTTGAAACATAAAAGTGATTTTGATAATTTAAACAAATGTTTTGGAACATTGGAGATTTTATTGGAAAACACAAATGCGAAAAGGAAATCATTAGCAAAATGAAATAAACAGTGCATGTTAAGCCTTGCTACCCCGGGACTCGCCGGGCCCAGGATGGTCCGACAGACCAGTTCTTGGGGAATGATCCTTTGCTCACAGCTTGGATGGAAGGGACTTACTCCTCATCCTCATCGACAATAACACAACATTCCATATCTTCATCTTCCAGGAATAGATTCTTCAAGGCTGCTAGTGCTCCTTCTTCTTTTGACCCACATACGATGTCATCTCTGGAAAGTCTGCTCCAAATGTGGTATTGGATATTCCAATGGATAGTAGGGACCACGCCATAGTGGCGACCAATTTTTATACTCTTGCCAAGTGTATTTGTATCGTAGTCCAAAAGTGGTGCCATGGCGCTTCAGCTGTATCGGTTTGGAAATCCCTTGAAGATTCTTGCCGAGTCCTTTGCCAGGCTCGTACCCGCTCCAATTCATTATGCTTTAGATCTTACTGTCCCATAACTTATCCTTGTCTATTGCGTTGATCCTCTCTATGTGGTGATAAGTTTCTCCACCCAGCCTTTTCCTACCTTCAGTCACCGAGATGGTCTGGCGGTTATAGATAAGGTTGCTTCCATCTTCATGGATGATTACTTCCTGGTGGTTCCATTTGAATTTCACTGCCTGATGCAATGTTGATTCCACAGCTCCAGTGGCATGTATCTATGGTTGTCCCAATAATAGGTTGTAGGACGCAGATATATCTAGCACCTGAAATTCAACCTCGAACCATGTGGGTCTTATTTGCAGACAAAGGCTGATTTCGCCAATGGTAGACCTCTGAGAACCGTCGATAGCCTTTACGTTCATGGACCCTTCTTTTATCTCGTACAATCATTTGCCCAATTTCTTGAGTGTTTTCAAGGGACAAATGTTGAGGCTAGATCCCCCATCGATCAGAACCCTGGTGATGAAATAATCATCACATTGCACAGTGATGTGCAGTGCCCTGTTATGACTTAGCCCTTCGAGCGGCAGTTCATCCTCGTGGAAAGTAATTTTGTGACTTTCCAGTACTTGCCCCACCATGTTGGCCATTTATCCACTGGTGATGCTATTAGGCACATATGCTTCGTTCAACACTTTCATCAAGGCATTCATGTGCGCCTCTGAATTCTGCACCAATGATAGAATGGATATCTGAGTTGGAGTTTTGTTCAGTTGGTCTATGACTGAGTATTCCTTAGCTTGCACCTTTCTCCAGAGATCATTCGGACCTGTTTCAATGATGGGTGGTCTGTTGGAAGCTTGTTTGCTAGACTCTCCCAAGTGTTCAGGTGTGTAGACTCTGTCGGTACTGATCATCCCCTGTGCAGCACCAGCTTCTTCCATCTTGACCTTACCTTTCCTTCTTGCCTCGGCTACGTAATCCCAAGGTAGAACATTAGTGTTGAAATGCAGCGTGGTTGACACTGTCACTGTGATTGGTGTGGCTATATTTACTTCAAATGGGACGGGTACAGTGGCAGGTGGCATTACTTCAACCTTAAACGACATAGGTGCATTTGCAGGTGGTACCGATTCAAACTCGATTGGAACTGACGCATCTACCTCATCATCTCCCGACGGCTGAATCTGGACTATGATGGGATTCAGTTTGACCGCTGGCTTCTTTGGGTCATCACCTTCTTTGATCAACCCGATCGACCCCTCTAAGTCCCATTCTCCCTCTATCTCTATCATTTTGATACCTCCATCCCTATGATCTGGGAGACGATTGTTGCGGACGTTGGGAGTAGCCTCATTTGTTTGGATGATCTTATTATCAATCAGAGACTGGATCTTATCCTTCAGTGAGCGACATTCATCAATTGTATGTCCTTTCATGCCGGAATGGCATGCACATGTTTTATTTGGATTGACCCACTAGGATGGATTTTCAGGGGTCACAGCAGGGATAGGGGTGACATAACCAGCAACTTTCAGTCTTTCATACAGCTGTCAATAGGTTCGACAATGGCGGTATATTGCTTGGGTGGTCTACGGTCAAAGTTGGGTCGAGGTCTTGGGAAATTCTAGCGAGCTGGAGGTGACTGGTAGTGAGATGGTTGAGAGTTGTATGTATGATAAACAGTGCCTGGTTGAGAATATCTGGGACATGTGGTTTGATAAGTAGGTGGAGGAGATGGCTGATATGTTGGTGGAGGTGTTAGCTGATATTTGGGCGGGGGTGCTTGGTATGTAAGTGGAGAGGTTCGATATGTCAGTAGGGATTTAGGTCCCTGTGCAACCATTACATCTCCCACATCTTTCTTTTTTGATATGTCGCCAGATTGCATCGCATTGTTCGTAGCTTGTGGTGCTTCAAAGTTGGTAACCATTCCGCTCTTAATCCCTTCTTCAATTCTTTCACCTAACTTGATGATGTCAGAGAATTTGTGGTTTTCAATCACCATCAGCCTCTCATAATATTGTGGGTCTTATGCCCGGACGAAGAACTTGTTCATTTCCTCTTCATCTAAGGCAAGACTGACCTTGGCTGCTTCGGACCTCCAGCGAGTGGCATACACGCGAAAAGTTTCAGTGGGCTTCTTCTTAAGATTTTGTATGCAAAACACATCTGTAGCATTCTCCGTGTTGAACCTGAACCGGTCCATGAAGTCTGATGCCATACCCACCCAATTGGACCACTTCTTAGGGTTTTGGCTAATGTACCAAGACAAAGCATCTCCGATGAGGCTCCTGGTGAATAATTTCATACCAATCTTCTCGTCTCTTCCTACTCCAACCAATTTATCACAATAGGTTCTCAGATGGACTCTGGGGTCACCTGCACCATCGAACATCCCAATCTTAGGAGGTTTGTAACCCTATGGCAGTTCCACATCGGGTTGTATGCATAGATCTTCATAGTTCAATCCTTCAACTCCCTAACTTCCTTCAACGCCCTGGACTCAGCTAGTCAGTTTCTTGAGTTCTTCGGCCAAGTTCTTGATAAACATATCCTTTTCACCGAATTCAGGTATGTAAGAGATGGGTTGGGTAGAGTGAGGTAGAGTCTCCACGTATTTGGGGTTGTTATGATGGCTAGGAACCTGAGCATAAAGGTAGTCATTTGTGGAGTTTAGTGGTTCAGGGATGATCAGTGGGGTGTTTATCCGAGTGTGGAAAGTGTTGTGTTGGTTTTGTGGTGGAATAGTTTTAATTTTCGGTGGAATTGTATGGTGGTGAGTTGTAGGAAGATGTTGTTTGTTTGGGGTATTCTGAGGAGGTATGGGGTTGTGAGTGTTTGGATGATTGACATCTGGAACACTAAGTGAGAAGGACATAGCATCATTCTGATCCTAAGTACCTCGGCTGTCGGAGGCTTCCATATGTTCAACTGGTGTCGAGTTTTCCTTTCTGATATTACTCAAATCCTCCATTTTGCCTTTGTCTTTGCTTTTGCCTTTAGGTGGACTAGGAGGAGGAGAAGGTGGAGGGCCCCCGGATCTTGTGTGGTATGATGATGATGCCAGAATGCACGAACCAACCTTTGGGGAGGGGAATAATCAAAAGAAAGAAAACAAAAACAAAAACAAAAGGTAGCCAAGTTAGTGAGGGTCATGAGAAAAGGTTTATAGTATTTAAACACATATTGCAGGAATGTAAATACTTGTCCAAATTTTGGGAGCCTCGTTGTGCCCGAGGTAGGACTAGCGACAAGTTGATTTGGAGAACTTAGATACCAAAATGCCTTATTTCATTAATGTAAAACAGACAAATCTAAAAACGACACTAAAATAATAAGCAAGAAATAAAGTCACTAATGGCACTCGGCCTTATTACATTGATAAAAGAAGAAGATAAACCTAGCCTACTTGGTCCCAGAAAGACCTTCCCCAGATTCAATATCCTTGATCCCATTAAACAAGTTCCCCAGCTCGCGCAGTCCCAGCAACATGTATGCTCTGACTAAGTTACCTCTTTCATTTCCCTCGGCTTTCTAGCAGTCTTCAACCCTCTTGACAATTTTGCCTTCCAGCTCCACTATGCCTCGCTCCAAGAATTCCAACTTCTTGTTGGAACGGGTGGTCATGTCTTTCCATTCTTCTATCAACCTTTTTTTTGGTTTCATGTATCTCTCGATGCTCGTTCTCAGAATCATGGATCCTTTTGCGCAGCCGGTTGTACTTGACCAGAGCCTCGACATTCTCATCTATGATTCTGTTGCCTCGGCTGATTCCTGGCCTCACTAACCCATCCAAGTCGTCTTCCAACCACGCAAGGTAGAAAGGTACATATCCTGCATGGTACCTGTCTGGTTCAATTGTGTTCTTCTCCATTATGATCTTGCAGTGCCACATGTGTTGGGCTTGGCAGTTATAGGGGATGTCGTCATCCTAGAAGTCAGCTCTGAAGTGGCTTATCTTATCAACCCTTGGCACAACTTGTTTTCTCCCTGCTTGTCTCATGACTCAGATAGGGACGTAGGGATATATACCTCTCAACCCAATCAACACTAGGTGTGGTGCATCCCTGGAACTGATGATGAATTCGTCCGTTAGGAACCACTCGAACATCCATTGTACCTGTTCCTCTGTTAGGTTATCAAAGAACTCCACCCACTCTTTGGCAGTCTTTGGCTGAGCAAATCTGTCGGGAATATATGTCATCCGCTTGGGGTGATGGAAAGCAATGTGGTCATTCCAAACCCTTCGCGGAAGTTCTTGGTGGTATTGGCCCTTTTGGAGATTTTCTAAGAGCCACAGTTGCAGTAACAAATTGCAACCCTTTGAAATGCTTAGCTCCTCTTTGACAATGTTCCAAGGCTCGGTAAATATCATATATGATCATAGGGACAATGCTGAAGGCTTGCCCATCAATCCCCTCCATCAAAGCCTTGGTTACCATGGCCAACCTAATGTGAATCCTCTCCCTCTTGGTAGGAAACACTATCAGTCCCAGAAAGCATACAAAGAATACGAATACCCTACGGTGGATATGACCCAGAGAGGTGATGGCAAACTCGTCGTGATAGGTACGGTATGCCTTGTTGTGAACGTATCTTTCATATAGGTACTCGAAGGGTATGTATGATTGTTTCAAACATTCTAACTCAGCGTTTTTCTTCAACCCCATCATTTTCAAGAAACCTCTGCCCATGCGATTTTCAGGCACCAACAACCCAGGGGTTTCCTAAACTAACCCAGCTAGTCCTCATATTTCTTCTAACAACGGTGTCATCTCAATATTCCCAAAAGCGGAATACAACTCTTTCACTATCCCAAAACAAGGTGGCGGCCTCAATCAACATGCTATTTTATTGGATGTCCATAAGTGAGGGTAGATTGCCAAGGTATTTTTTACGTGTTTCTTATCACTGGAGGGAAGATCCTCCCACCAGTTCAGGAGCATTGGATGGATATTGCTAACCATACCGAATCTGGGGACCTCGTGCCTCATTTTCTGCAAGACAAAAAATAATTAGACCCTTACCCCTGCCAGACTCGACTATTTATACATTTATGATTAGTATACAGGCATTTAGTTCTCCAAATAAATGAACAGAATGTGATTGCGTCCGTTGGGATTATGAAAACCCCGGTGGACTTTGGACAAAGCTGTCTTGAAGGGTTATTGTGCGGATGACACATTAACCCGACTAAGTTTGACCATGATGCATGCAGAGTATAATAGAGTAAGGTTTCTATGGGGTTTTAGACTGGTACCCTTGATTTGAGAACTCAAGGGGGAAGGCACGGAACCATCGACTGCACCGCTGATCGACTGGTTTTATCGCAAATAAGCCTTTCCGAATTTAAGGGTGATATAAGAGAGGAAGAGCGCAACCACTCATCAAGCGTTGCTATAGGATTTGTATTGGCACGAGTGGAATATGATGTTGAGCATGATTATGCGGCAATAAATAAGAAATAAAAGCATGTTGTCATGTATTTGCACGTTATGAAAGTGATAAATACAACAGTTATAATTTAAAGCAATTACCAAAGGGAAACAAAGAAACATGTCAGTTTTGGTTTCGGAAAAATTAAATACTTGAAAGAAATAAATAATTAATTGCACATAAGGGGAAAAGGAAAGGGTGCAGGTATTAACAAAGTAAAGATACATATTTACAAAGCGGTTTGAAATAGTAAAAGCCTAAATCCCCAGCAGAGTCGCCATGCTGTCGCGCCCCCTTTTTCCTCTCCTTTCGGATCAGTCATGGTATTTGACATTATTAGGACAAGACTTTTCTTTTTGGGATAAGGGATGTGAAGGATTTGAAGAGTCGTCACCTAACGAATTAAGGTGCGTTAGGGCACCTATTAAGGGTCACTAATTGTACAATCAGAAATTGGGTAAGGGCTTGAAATTACTTCAAGGGGAAGGTGTTAGGCACCTCTCAAAGTCCACAACTGTGGTTCCTGTCCAAAAGAACTTTGTGAATTAAACATGTAGCGAATAAGTAGTTAAAGCATATACACGTAAAAAAATAAAGGTTTGAAAAGATTCGCAGTCTAAGCACAAATATGTGATCAAGTTTAAAAGATTTGCAGTCTAAGCACACATATGTGATAAAAGTTGAAGGATTCACAGTCTAAACACACACATGTAAAGGTTAGGGGAGTCGTAAGTTGCTTATCCCATAAGATCATATCAATGTAATGCCCGGTAATCACTCCTCAGTGAGGGGCTACACGTGGCATTAGCGCACCGGTCATCATATCCATATATACACTTTATCCTACCCCTTAGCTGTTATTTAGTGAGTTTTATTTAACAATCTCTATGCATGTTGTTACCCGTCCCTTCCTTGTGGTCCTGGAGGATTTTAGGACCTCTAAATATAGGTAGTTCTGGACGAAACCCCTAAGGTTTCAAAAAGATAAAATTCTAGACGACAGGCAAGAACAAGTAGGACTTAACAAATAAATGCAGGGAAAGCAGTTAAGAGGCCAAGATTTACCTCCACAGATAATGCATATAAGCAGCACGTCTCAAACACAAAAAAGAGGCAGTTTTATTAGGCAGGACCCTAAACAGGATATCTAAGTGAGTTTCAATGCACAGAGATATGCAGACTTGTTTATAAAACCGACGACAGGGCCCTAATCAGTTTGCCTATTGATTTTAGACATGTGAGTCTTTAAGCAGTGAACATAATCAAAAACATCTTTTCAGTTTTAAAGAGATTGATTACCTAAGGCTTGCCTAGGCGTGGGAGTGTGCATAATAATTACCAGAATTGTTAAAACAGTTCAGAGGTTGTTTTACTTAAAAACATGTTGTTCTAGGTGATATGAATCTGAGAATGCAAAGATTGTTACCAGTTTTATACGTGAGGCTGTTTTGTACCCTTTCATGAATCAATAGTTTAAGCTAGGCGTGTTGATACCCAATATTTTCCCAAACAATATTTTGAATTGCATATACACCTTCAAAATCATGCATTAATAGCAATTGGTATTTTTCCACAATTTTCCTATATTTTTATTAATTTATCCAGCATTTTATTTCCAACAACTAATTACAAAACTGCATCACAAATGATTTCCAAAAGCATTTCTTGATTTTATTTATTGTTTATGGTCCTAGTAAGACCAAATTACTTCATAATTAGCCAACTTGGCATCTTTTGGCTATAATTGCAATAACTTCACAATTATAATCCAAGCATATAATTTTGTACCATTTTTTACCAGAAATTAGTCATTTATATTTAAAAATATTAAATAACCATTTTAAACTATTTTCTATGCATTATATTCATTTTTTATAATTATTAGATTTTTTACAAATGATTTTAATTAATTTCAATTGGGTATTTAACAAACAACCTATTTTGAATTCAATTACAACCTAAAATAAACCATCCCCAAACCTCAATTAAATCAGCCCAATACCCTAAATCCTAATTCCTAAATCTACCCGGCCTAGACCTTATTTAATCTTGGCCGTTGATCAATTTTTATCAACGACCTAGATTCACCCTTACCTAATTTAACCTAAACGACCTACCCC
>ML279222.1:0-32944 GCA_005239495.1 Nicotiana undulata | reverse complement strand
CCCCCCCCCCCCCCAACATCCCCTCATTTCTCTCTTTCTCTCTACCGTTACACCCTCTCATTCTCTCCCAAGCTCTCTACCTAACCATGGCTTCCACTCACTGGCTGCCTGCTCGCCAGTAACAATGGTGGCTCCACCACCACCCCTGTCCTCTATGGCTCCCGGATTCTTGCTACCTTGAGGTCCTCAAGGGACCAGCGGCTATTCAACTCACACCTATGGTCTGTTCTTGTCGTTCTCAGGCCACCTTGGCCCGTCTGAGTAAGATCTTTCTATTTTCGGCTAAACTTATGGTTTCTAAGCCTGATTCTCTCTATCTCTGGGTTATCTCTCTCAAAACCTTAATTTTATCTCTTGACTCTTTAGATCCGTAACAGATCTAAGAGTATTTTAAGTTATTTTGCTGTTTTCCATGAAACTTTTTTCGATTTTTCAAAACGCCTCTTCGTCTTCATAACTAGGGTTTCTTAAACCCTTTTAAAAAATGACTTTTCCTCTTATTTTAAGTGTTGATCTATAATTTCTACTGTGTTTAAATAACTTATTTAAGTTTTCCCCTTTTACCTGATTTACTATGTTAAAAACCTTGATTCTTTTGATTTTAATCCTGGGTTCTCAGACTGTCTTTGCTTATTTGTTCGTTTGATTTGTATGTATACCTATTTCTCATGAACACGTTCTGATTTTTTGTGATTTTACCTTATTATGATTTCTGACTTTTGCTTCTTCCGCCTATATTATGGTTACCTTGTTTATTGACAGAAACTTGTGGTAACTTCCTCTAATCAATACTTTTTCTAGTTGAATCACTGATTTTCTGTGATTTCTACCCTATTATGCTTATTAGGGTTTCTAATTTTACTCCTTCTTGCCTATACTGTGATTATCTCGTTTATTTAAAGAAATTTATGTTACTTACTCTTAATCAGTACTACTCCTATTTGAATCCCTAATTTCCTGTAATTGATACCTTTCACTAATATCTTGTGATGATCTCCTTACTTATTTCCAACCTCTAAGTTATTTTCTTGCCTTAATTTATGGTCGACTATACTGTCAAATAGATTCTTATATTATTTCCTTAATCAGAATCTTATGTACCTAGCCTTAATTTCTTACTCTATATGTGTATTGTGCTTAAATTATTTCCTTATTTGTTATGTTCCAGCCATATACGATTTCTTTCCTTATTTGGTAAACTGTCTCTTACCGTTTGAGGTTAACTTCCTTAATACGGCAGTACTTATACAAATTTTACTCTAATTGATTATGAGTTTCATAATTACTGTGCATTTGTGATTTTTACCTTATTCTACCTAGTTTCAAACTACTATGTATATGCTCTCTCATTAACATACACACACACACGAACATATTAGTTCAAAAACCAATATGTTTCTTTTACTGCTTCAGTTTATCGTGTTTCTAGTTTCTTTCTATCTATGGTTTTGTTGTTCAACATGTAGTTGACCTGCTTACATTATCGTTCATCTAGCATGTTATGTTATTTCCCACTCCCCTTACGATCAGCATGCTTATGAATATGTTACCCCCTATGTAGTATGCCTCAATGTGACTCTGCTCTATTTTATGTTTGTCTGGTTTCTTGTATGAACCTTTCTTTGCAAAGCAATTTGATACCCTAAGTTGTCTGATTCTGTGTTGATTCTTTTTCATGCTATGTTGATACCATTAGCTATCCCCTAATCCCATAAACCCCTAAAAGAACTTCTATGCTACTATATACTATGTGTTAACTACATATGCTCTATGTGTCCACAATTCCAATCACCCATATGTGAAGGACTGTGATTTGAGTGTGCTGAACCTGTTGTGCTGTAATTAGTCCACTTATTTTTAATTGCCTTACTCTTGTTAAAAAATATTTTTACTACTAAACCACTTCATACTTTTATAAACTTCAACAGAGTTTTTTCAACAATGTTTTATACCAAAGCCTTTTCAAAACTATGCCAAGCACTCTCACTCTACTTTTAGGTCTTTAAGTTCTGCCCCTCCAGTGTGTGACTGCTTTAGGATTCATGTGAGATCCCTCTTAACTCTGATGCATTGGAGCTGGCTCTTCCATACTGCACTTACTCAGTTCTGGTTATGAAATCTGGGTGTGAGCACTTCCCGGGATCCCTTGAGGTCCTTAGGGAACTCTGACACACCCGGACATGAGAAAGGCTCTGAACTTCTAGGGCATTTGTGGTTCTGGAAATTTGGGCCTGTTTCAGGCTCCCTATAGTGTAACTTCTTCTTTTTCTTTATCTATTTATGTAATTCATTCAAATATTAGCTTTTAATAATTATTGTAAACGAATAATGGGGAGGGCTAGTGAAATGGGGAGGGTAGCTATATTTCTATCATTTGGTTAGAAAGCATGTTATAGGCTTTACTTTATTTATACTTGCATTAGAATCCCTACTTTAGGACCAATACATTCAAACCATATCATGCATTAGATATCATGTTCTTAGGTTTACTGCTTTAGCATCTCCATGGACACTAACACATGTTTATGATTATCACTTAGAAATACTGCTCCTAGGTTAATAAACATCATTAACATAAAGCTGTTACTCATGTGCATCCATAAAACATGCTTAACGACTCTGTAACTCCTTGTGCATTTAGAGATCATGCCTTTCGGAATCATGTCTTAACCATTATGTATTTATGTGTTCAATTTAGATACCATGCTATAAGGTCTCGTTTAAAATGCCTAGTTTAAACTATTGATTCATAAAAGAGGTAAAAAATAATTTCACATTTGATTATCCTGTTTAAATAAAACTGGTAATAATCCCTGTATCCTCATATTTACAACACCTAGAACAACATGCTTTTAGGCAAAACAAATTTCTGAATTATTCAATGATTCTGATAACTATTATGCATAATCCCACGCCTAGGCAAGCCTTAGGTAATCAACCTCTATAAACTGGAACTGTCTGCTGGATTGTGTTAGTATTTATAGGTTAACAATTTTAAAATCAGTAGGCAAGCTGATTAGGGCTCCTACTGTTGAGTTTATAAAAAACAAAGTCGTATGTTTCTGTGCATTGACATCCACTTAGATATCATGTTTAGGTCTTTTCTCTAGTAAACAAAAACTGCTCTTATTTGTGTTTGAGACATGCTGCTTATGTTCATTTTTGGTGGAGGTAAACCTAGGCCTCTTAACTGCTTCTTTCCTTCCTTTATTTTTTAAGTCCTATTTGTTCTTGTTTGTCGCCTAGAACTTTCTCCTTTAAAAAACCTTAGGGGTTATGTCTAGAACTACCTATATTAGAGGTCCTAAATTCCTCCAGGACCATTAAGAAGGGACGAGTAACATCACGCATAGAGATTGTTAAATAAAACTCGCTTAATGACCGCTAAGGGGAGGGGTAAAGGGTTGATATGGATATGATGACCAGTGCGCTAATGCCACGTGTAGCCCCTTTCTGAGGAGTGATTACCAGGCATTGTACTGATGTGATCCTATAGGATAAACAACTTAGGACTTCCTATCCCTTACACATGTGCGCTTAGACTGTAAATCTTTCAAAACCTTATACATGTGCTTAGTCTTTAAATCTTTGAAAAACATTATCACACATGTGTGTGCTTAGCCTGCGAATCCTTTCAAGCCTTTAGTTTTTTACATGTATACTCTTTAACAGCTTATTTGCTACTTGTTTGAATTCACAAAGCGTTTTTGGCCGGGAACCACAGTTGTGGACTTTGAGGGATGCCTAACACCTTCCCCTTGAAGTAATTTCAAGCCCTTACCCAATCTCTGGTTATTCAGTATGTGTTGTAAATGACCCTTAGTAGGTTCTCTAACACACCTTAATTTGTTAGGTGGCCACTCTTCAAATCCTTATATCCCTTTCACAAAAGGAAACGAGTTGTCCCAATAATGTCAAAGACCCTGACTGATTCGAAAGGACGGAATTTAGGCTTTTACCATTTCAAACTGCTTTGTGAATCTATACCCTTTACTTTGTTAATATTTGCACCCTTTCCCTTTCCCCCTTATGTGCAATTAATCGTTTATCTCTTTCAAGTATTTAATATTTCTCAAAAGCAAAACTGAAATGTTTCCTTGTTTCCCTTTGTAACTGCTTTAAATTACAACTGTTGTATTTACCGCTTTCATAACGTGCAAATACATGACTACATGCTTTTATTGCTTATTTATTGTTGCATAATCATGCTCAACATATTATTCCACTCGTGCCAATACAAATCATATAGCAACGCTTGATGAGTGGTTGCGTTCTTCCTATTTATCAACCCCTAAATTCGGAAATGCTTATTTGCGGTAAAACCAGTCGATCAGCGGTGCAGTCGATGGTTCCGTGCCTTCCCCCTTGAGTTGTCTGCTCAAGGGTACAATGGTAAAACCCCATAGAAACCTTACTCTGTTACACTGTGCATGCATCATGGTCAAACCTAGCCGGGTTAATGTGTCGTCCGCACAATAACCCTTTAAGACAGCCTTGTCCAAGTCCACCGGGGTTTTCATAATCCCAACGGACACAATCAAGTTCTGTGCATTTATTTGGAGAACTAAATGCTTGTATGCTAATCACAAGTGTATAAATAGTCGAGTCTGGCGGGGGTAAGGGCCTAACTATTTTTGTCTTGCAGAAATATGAGGCACGAGGTCCCCAGATTCGGTATAGTTAGCAATACCCCTCCAATGCTCTTGAACTGGTGGGAGGATCTTCACTCCAGCAATAAGAAACACATGAAGAAATACATTGGCAATTTGCCATCTCTCCTAGACATCCAACCCAACAACATGTTGATTGAGGCTGCCACCTTGTTTTGGGATAGTGAAAGAGCCGTAAACCACTTTGAGAACATTGAGATGACACTGCTACTCGAAGAGATAGGAGGACTAGCTGGGTTAGTGTGGGAAACTCCCGGGTTGTTGGTGCCTGAGAGTCGCACGGGCAAAGGCTTTCTGAAAATGATGGGTCTAAAGAAGAACGCTGAGTTAAAGTGTCTTCAAACAGTCATACATACCCTTCGAGTACTTATATGAAAGGCACGGTCACATGAAATCATACCATACCTATCACGAAGAATTTGCCATTACATCTTGGGGAATATTTACCGTAGGGTATTTGTATTCATCGCATGCTTTCTGGGGCTGATAGTGTTTCCAACAAAGAAGAAAGGATTCACACCAGGTTGGCCATGGTAACCAAGGCTTTGATAAAGGGAATTGACGGGCAAGACTTCAGTATTGTCCCTATGATCATCTCTGACCTTTATCGAGCCTTAGAACGTTATCAAATAGGAGCTAAGCACTTCGAGGGTTGCAATATGTTGCTACAACTGTGGCTCTTAGAACATCTCCAAAAGGGAAAATACCACCAAGAACTTCCGCGAAGGGCCTGGAAGGACCACATCGCTTTCCATCACCCCAAGCGGATGACATATATTCCCGACCAGTTCGCTCAACCAGAGACTGCAAAGGAGTGGGTAGAGTTCTTCGATAACCTCACTAAGGAGCAGGTACTATGGATGTTCGAGTGGTTCCCAATGGAAGAATTCATCGTCAGGTCCAGGGATGCACCAGACCTAGTGATGATCGGGTTGAGGGGGATATATCCTTACGTTCCTCTCCGATTCATGAGACAAGCATGTAGAAAGCAAGTTGTGCCAAGGGTTGACAAGATGAGCCATTTCCGAGCTGACTTCCAAGATGATGATTCCCTACAAGTGCCAAGCCCAACACATGTGGCACTGCAAGATCATAATGGAAAAGAACACAATTGAACCAAACAGGTACCACGCATGATGTGCACCTTTTTACTCGGCATGGCTAGAAGATGACTTGGATGGGTTATTCAGGCCAGGGATTAGCCGAGGACACAAAATCATAGATGAGAGAGTAGAGGCTCAGTTCAAGTATAATCGGATGCGCAAGAGGATCCACGAGTCTGAGAATGAGCACCGGAAGATACATGAAAGCAACAAAAGGTTGATCGAATAATGGAAAGACATGGCCATCCGTTCCAACAGGAAGCTGGAATACTTAGAGCGAGGCATAGTGGAGCTGGAAGGTAAAATCATCAAGAGGGTCGAAGACTGTCAAAAAGACGAGAGAAATGAAGGAGGACATCTGGCCAGAGCATACTTGCTGCTGGGACTACGTGAGCTAGGGAACTTGTTCGATGGGATCAAGGATGCCGAATCTTGGACCAAGTAGGATAGATTTTCCTTTTTGCTTTTATCAATGTAATAAGGCCAATGGCCATTAGTGACTTTATTTCCTGCTTACTATTTTAGTGTCATTTTGGATTCGTCTATTTATATTAATGAATGAGGCATTTTGGCATCTAAGTTATCCAAATCAATTTGTCGCTAGGCTTACCTCGGGCGCAACGAGGCTCCCAAATTAGGACACGCTTTTATACTCCTGCAATATGTGTTTAAATACTGTAATATTTTCACATAATCCTCACTGACTTGGCTACCTTTTGTTTTTGTTTTTGTTTTCTTTCTTTTTTATTATTCCCCTCCCCAAAGGTTGGTTCATGCATTTTGGCATCATCCTCAACTATACAAGATCCAGGGGCCCTCCGCCTTCTCCTCCTCCTAGTCCACCTAAGGGAAAAAGAAAAGGCAAAGGCAAAATGGATGGTTTGAGCAATATCAGAAAGGAAAACACAGTGACAGCTAAACGAACAAAAGCTTCTGACGGTTAAGGTACTCAGGTCCAGAACGACGCTATGTTGCAACTCGAGCAAAGGTTGTTGAAACCCCAAGGGGAGCTCGAACATGTTCGATACTTGGAAATCTATCCTTC
This sequence comes from Nicotiana undulata, assembly GCA_005239495.1. NCBI lineage: Eukaryota > Viridiplantae > Streptophyta > Magnoliopsida > Solanales > Solanaceae > Nicotiana > Nicotiana undulata. Next base: position 26,126 of record ML279222.1, on the reverse strand, counting down.
TCACTTAGTGCTCCAGATGTCAATCATCCAAACACCCAAAATCCCATACCTCCTCAGAACACCCCAAACAAACAAAATCCTCCCACAACTCATCACCATACAACTCCACGGAAAAATCCAACTATTCCACCACAAATACAATGCTTGCCACACTCCGAGAAACACCCCACTGATCGTCCCTGAACCACAAAACTCCACAAATGACCACCTCTATACCCAGGCGCCAGACCATCATAACAACCCTATCTACGTGGGGACACTACCTTACTCCACCCAGCCCATTTCTTACACACCTGAATCCTGTGAGAAGGATATGCTTATCAAAAATTTGGCCGAAGAACTTAAGAAGCTGACTAGCCGAGTTCAAGGTGTTGAAGGAAGTAAGGGAGTTGAAAGGTTGAACTATGAAGATCTCTGCATACAGCCCGATGTTGAACTACCAAAGGGTTACAAACCTCCTATGTTTGAGATGTGCGACGGTACAGGTGATCCTAGGGTCCATGTGAGGACCTGTTGTGATCAATTAGTTGGAGTAGGAAGGGATGAGAAGATTCGTATGAAGTTATTCATGAGGAGCCTCACGGTAGATGCGTTGTTTTGGTAAATCAGCGAAGACCCTATGAAGTGGTCCAATTGGGTGAACATGGCATCAGACTTCATGGACCGATTCAGGTTCAATACGGAGAATTCTCCTGACGTGTTTTATATTCAGAATCTTAAGAAGAAGCCCATGGAAACTTTCCGTGAGTATGCTACTCGTTGGAGGTCTGAAGAAGCTAAGGTCAGGCCTGCCCTAGATGAAGAACAAATGAACAAATTCTTTGTCCGGACACAAGACACGCAGTATTATGAGCGGCTGATGGTGATTGAAAACCACAAATTCTCTAACATCAAGTTAGGTGAGAGAATTGAAGAAGGGATTAAAAGCGGAATGGTTACCAATTTTGAAGCATTACAAGCCATGAACAAGGCCTTGCAATCTATTGGCATATCCAAAAAGAAAGATGTGGAAGCCGTAATGGTTGCACAGGGACCTAAATCCCCACTGACATATCGGACCTCCCCACTCACCTACCAAGCACCCCCGCCCACATATCAGTCAGCACCTCCACCAACATATCAACCATATCCACCAGCTACCTATCAACCTACTTCACCCAGATATTCCCAACCAGCTCCTGTTTACCATACATACAACTCTCAATCATCTCACTTCCAGTCACCCCCTGCTCGCCAAAATTTTCCAAGACATCGACCCAACTTCGACCACAGACCGCCTAAACAATATACTGCCATTGCTGAGCCTATTGACCAGCTATATGAAAGACTGAAAGCCGCTGGTTATGTCACTCCTATCCCTGTTGTGACCCCTGAGAATCCCTCTCAATGGGTCAATCCAAATAAGACATGTGCATACCATTCCAGCATGAAGGGTCATACAATTGATGAATGCCGCTCACTGAAAGATAAGATCCAGTCTCTAATCTATAATAAGATCATCAAGCAAAGGAGGCTACTCCCAATGTTCGCAACAATCCGCTTCCAGACCATAGGGGTGGAGGTATCAACATGATAGAAATAGAAGAAGATTTGGACCCAAAGGGATCGATCGGGTTGATCATAGAAGGTGATGACCCAAAGAAGCCAGCAGTCACCCTTAATCCTATCATAGTCCATATTCATCCATCCAGAGATGTTGAGGGTGCTGCGTCAGTCCCATTTAAGTTCGAAGCAACACCACTTGAAGACGCACCAGTGTCGTTTGAGGTTGAAGTTATGCCACATGATACGGCACATGTTCCATTTGAAGTGAAAGTAGCTACACCAATCGTAGTGACGATGTCAACCACACCGCCTTTCTACACTAACGCTGTACCTTGGGACTGCGTAGCTGAGGCAAGAAGGAAAGGTAAAGTCAAGATACAGGAAGTTGTCGCTACATAGGGAATGATAAGGATCGACAGGGTCTATACACTTGAACACTTGGCAGAGTCAAGAAAACAAGTCTCCAACAGACCACCCATCATTGAGACAGGCGCAGATGATCTTTGGAGAAAGGTGCAGGCCAAAGAATACTCATTCATCGATCAGCTGAACAAAACTCCGGCCCAGATATCCATCTTATCATTGTTGCAGAACTCAGAAACACACGGGAATGCTTTGATGAAAGTGTTGAACGAAGCATATGTGCCAAATAACATCACCAGTGGGGAAATGGAAAACATGGTAGGGCAGGTGCTGGAAAGTCATAAGATCACTTTTCAGAAGGACGAACTGCCACCTGAAGGGTTAAGAAACAATAAAGCATTGCACATCACTATGCAATGTGAAGACTACTTCATCATTAGGATTCTGATTGACGGGGGATCCAGACTCAACATATGTCCATTGACAACTCTCAAGAAGTTGGGAAAGGGATTGTACGAGATAAGAGAAGGGTCTATGAATGTAAAAGATTTTTATGGCTCTCATCGGGGAAATCAGTCTTTGTCTGCAAATGGGACCCACGTTGTTCGAGGTTGAATTTCAGGTGATAGACATATCTGCGTCCTACAATCTGTTATTGGGACGGCCATGGATTCATGTCGCTGGGGTCGTGGCATGAACATTTCATCAGGCAGTGAAATTTGATTGGAGCCTCCAGGAAGTAATCATCCATGGAAATGGGAACAATCCTATCTATAGTCGCCAGAACATCCCGGTGGTTGAAGTAGAAGAAGGCTGGGCAGAGAAACCTACCACCACATCGAGCGGGTCAATGCAATTGAATTGGAGTGGGTACGAGCCTGGCAAGGACTCAACAAGAATCTTTAGGGAATCTCCAAGACAATACATCTCAAGCGCCATGGCACCACTTTTGGTCTGGGATACAAATACACTTGGCAAGAATACAAGAATTGGTCGCCACCATGGCGCGGTCCCTACTATCTGTTGGAACAGCCGATACCACATTTGGAGCAGACCTTCCAGCAACCGATATCATATGGGGGTCGGAGGAAGAAGAAGCATTGGCAGCCTTGAAGAATCTATTCTTGGAATATGATGATATGGACTGTTGCATCATTGATGAGGAGGAGGGGGAGGAAAGCCCTTCCATCCAAGCCGTGAGCAAAGGATCATTTCATAAGAAGTGGACTGTCAGAACATCCAGGGCCTGACGAGTCCCGGGGTAGCAAAGCTTAACAAGCATTGTCTATTTTCATTTGCTAATGAGTTTCATTTCGTATTTCTATTTCTCAATATGATCTTCAATGTTCCAAAACATATGTTTAAATTATCAAAAGCGTTTTTATGTTTTAATGAATCAATATTTATTATTAACGTTTTTCTCTCATTACTTCTATATATACAACATTATTATTTCCTATCTTGATGAACCAATGACTGTGACATGCAACGAGTCAACGCAACAAAAGGACAGTGATTCTGACGAGGAAGATAACATACCTGATGAAATTGTCAGAGAAGTTGAGGATTTCGAGAACAGGCCTAAGTCAAATCTGGGCAAAACTAAGATCGTCAACTTGGGAGATTTGGAAACCAGTCAGCATTACCCGGTATTTTCTAAACTCAGATTTCCCTGCACTAACAATATGGCAGAGTGTGAATCATGCATCCTAGGGCTCAACATGGCAATTGATATGAATATTTAGGAGCTGCTGGTAATTGGTGACTCAGACGTGCTAATACACCAAGTACAAGGAGAATGGGCTGCCAAGAATTCACCATGTGTAGGAATTGCAAAAGAGGTTCACCAAGATAGAATTTCGGCATGTCCCCAGAATTCAGAACGAGTTTGTCGATGCATTGGCCACTCTGTCATCCATGATACAACACCCATATAAGACATTTATTGACCCTATTCCAGTGAAGATCCATAGCCAACCGGCATACTGTGCCCATGTTGAAGAAGAAGCAGATGGAAAACCATGGTTCCACGATATCAAGGAGTATTTGTCAAAGGGAGAGTACCCAGAGATTGCAAACCATACTCAGAAATGCACACTTCGGAGATTGTCCAATAGTTTCTTTCACAGTGGAGGAAGCCTGTATAGAAGAACTCCCGATTTGGGATTACTAAGATGTGCAGATGCAAAGGAAGCCTTCAAGATACTTGAAGAGATACATGCTGGGACCTGCGGCCCACATATGAATGGTTTTGTCTTGGCCAAGAAGATACTCAGAGCCGGTTACTTCTGGATGACCATGGAAACAGACTGCATCCAGTATGTTCGAAAATTCTACCAATGTCAAGTACATGCAGATATGATAAAGGTACCCCCAAATGAGCTTAATGCAACAAGCTCACCGTGGCCATTCGCCGCTTGGGGAATGGACGTCATTGGACCAATCGAGCCTACAACCTCAAATGGACACATGTTCATCTTGGTAGCTATTGATTACTTAACCAAATGGGTCGAAGCAGCATCTTACAAAGTAGTGACTAAGAAAGTCATGGCAGACTTCGTCGGCGACAGTATTGTTTGTCGGTTCGGAGTTCCAGAATCAATCATCACCGACAACGACTCTCATATTAATAGTGATCTGATGAAAGCCATGTGCGATACTTTCAAAATCAAGCACAAGAATTCTACAGCCTATAGACCTCAGATGAATGGAGTTGTAGAAGCCGCCAACAAGAACATCAAGAAGATATAGAGAAAGATGATAGAAAAGCAAAAACAATGGCACGAAAACCTATCATTCGCCTTATTGGGATATCGCATCACAGTTTGTACATCAATTGGGGCAACTCCTTACTTGCTGGTTTATGGTACGGAAGTTGTTAATCCTGCCAAAATAGAAATTCCTTCCTGAAGAATCATACAAGAAGCCGAGCTCAGCGAAGCAGAATGGATAAAGAGTCGTTATGAGCAACTAGACCTCATAGATGGGAAAAGGATGAATGCAATATGTCATGGTCATCTTTATCAGAGCAGAATGACCAGAGCCTTCTACAAAAGAGTCAAGACAAGACAGTTCACACCGGGGCATCTGGTGTTGAAAAATATCGTTCCACATCAAGATGAAGCCAAAGGGAAATTCTCTCCTAACTGGCAAGGTCCATACATGATTCACCACTCTGCATGAGGTTAAGCTCTACCTCCATTTGCATAAGTCTAATCTCTGACTTCTCCAACATAAGTCTAATCTCTGTTTTCCCCTTGCATAAGGCTCTCCTATCTACATAAGGCTAATCTCTGCCTTCCATCTACATAAGCTAATCTCTGCCTTCCTATCTTCATGAGGTTAAGCTCTACCTCCATTTCGCATAAGGCTAATCTTTGCCTTCATCTGCATAAGGCTAATCGCTGCCTCCCCCTGTATGAGGCTAAGCTCTGCCTCCGATTTACTTTTTCACTGAGACTAAGCGCTGTCTCTCAAGAATTATTTACTTCGCTTCTCTTTCGAGCTAAGCTCTGCCCCCCATTTCTCAAGACTAAGCCCCGTCTTGTGGACATCATATTATTGCATCTCATGGGCTGAAATATCGCCAACCTGTCCAAAGGTATCATAGTCTAACGACATCATCCTCATAGCCGGAAGACACCATGTCATGGCCTGAGGATCTCTCTCAATTTTGCATATCATTATTACAAAGGCGTCATAGTTCAGAGGCACCATCTTCATGGCTCGAGAACATCATTTCATGGCCTGGGAATCTCTCATCAAACAATTCATGGCCTAGGACATCATGGTGTGAGGACGTCATCCCTAACCGTCAAAAGACAATTATCATAGTCCAACGGGAACCTCCATCATGTTTATATTTATGCACAACATATGCTTGTAGTACTCCTATTTGCAGGTAACCCGGCGAGCAACGACTATCTCAACAGGAGCGATCCCGCTCCGGTTCTCCCACCCATAGAAAACCTGATCTCCCCCGTAAACTGTTCATCCGCCCATCCCTAGATGTTGCGTCCGTTCTTGCATAGACTTCACCGATATATCGCACCGATGAATCCGAAACTACATACGGCCTAATTCATGTAAAACCAGGGATATGTAGGCAGCTCAGAAGCCAAAGTGTTGCCTAAATCTCTCTAACTGTTTCGCTCGGTAAAAGTTGGCCATCATGTCTTTACCCGACAACTCTTTCATCCTTTCCGGGTAAAGAGAGGAAGTTGTTGATACCCAATTTTTTCCCAAAAAAGAATTGCATATACACCTTCAAAATCATGCATTAATAGCAATTGGTATTTTTCCACAATTTTCCTATATTTTTATTAATTTATCCAGCATTTTATTTCCCACAAATAATTACAAAACTGCATCACAAATGATTTCCAAAAGCATTTGTTGATTTTATTTATTGTTTATGGTCCTAATAAGACCAAATTATTTCATAATTAGCCAAATTGGTATCTTTTGGCTATAATTGCAATAACTTTGCAATTATAACCCAAGCATATAATTTTGTACCATTGTTTACCAGAAATTAGTCATTTATATTTTATAACACTAAATAATCATTTAAAACTATTTTCTATGCATGAAATTCATTTTTTATAATTATTATCTATTTAATGATTTTAATTAATTTTAATTGGGTATTTAAAAAATAGCTTATTTTTAATACAATTACAACCTAAATTAAACCAGCCCCAAACCTCAATTAAATCAGCAGAATACCCAAAGCCCAATACCTAAATCTATCCAGCCCAGACTTGATTTAATCTTGGTCGTTGATCAATTTTGATCAACGGCTTAGATTCACCCTTACCTAATTTAACCTAAACGACCTNCCCCCCCCCCCCCCCCCCCCCCTCATCCCCTCATTTCTCTCTTTCCCTACGGCGTTACACCCTCTCATTCTCTCCAAGCTCTCTCCCTAACCATGGCTTCCACTCACCGGCTGCGTGCTCGCCGGTAACAATGGTGGCTCCACCACCACCCCTGTCCTCTATGGCTCCCCCATGCCCGGATTCTTTCTACCCTGAGGTCCTCAAGGGACCAGCGGCTGTTCAACTCGCACCTGTGGTCTGTTCTTGGCGTTCTCAGGCCACCTTGGCCCGCCTGAGTAAGAACTTTCTATTTCCGGCTAAACCTATGGTTTCTAAGCCTGATTCTCTCTATCTATGGGTTATCTCTCTCAAACCCCTAATTTTATCTCTTGATTCTTTAGATCCGTAACAGATCTAAGAGTATTCTGAGTTATTTTGCTGTTTTACATGAAAATCTTTCCGATGTTTCAAAACGCCTCTTCGTCTTCATAAGTAGGGTTTCTTAAACCCATTTTCAAAATGACTTTTCCTCTGATTTTAAGTGTTGTTCTATAATTTCTACTGTGTTTAAACAACTTATTTAGGTTTTCCCCTTTTACCAGATTTACTATGTTAAAAACCCTGATTCTTTTTGTTTTAATCCTGGGTTCTAAGATTGTCTTTGCTTATTTGTTCGTTTGATTTGTATGTATACATGTTTCTCATGAACACGTTATGAGTTTATGTGGTTTTACCCTATTATGCTTTCTGATTTTTGCTTCTTCCGCCTATATTATGTTTACATTGTTTATTGACAGAAACTTGTGGTAACTTCCTCTATTCAGAACTTTTTCTAGTTGAATCCCTGATTTTCGGTGATTTCTACCCTATTATGCTTATTAGGGTTTATGATTTTACTCCTTCTTGCCTATACTGTGATTATCTCGTTTATTTACAGAAATTTATGTTAATTCCCCTTAATAAGTACTACTCCTATTTGAATCCCTAATTTCCTGTAATTGATACCTTTTACTAATTTCTTGTGATGATCTCCTTACTGATTTCCAACCTCTAAGTTATTTTCTTGCCTTAATTTATGGTCGACTATGCTGTTAAATTGATTCTTATGTGATTTACTTAATTAGAATCTTATGTACCTAGCCTTAATTGCTTACTCTATACCTTTATCGTGCTGAAATTATTTCTTTATTTATTATGTTCTATCCATATACGATTTCTTTCCTTATTTGGTTATTTGTATCTTACTGTTTTAAGTTAACTCCCTTAACTAAGGGAGTACTTATACTGATTTTACTCTAATTGGTTCTGAGTTCCATAATTATAGTGCAATTCTGATTTTTACCTTATTCTACCTAGTTTCAAACTACTATATATATGCTCTCTCATTAACACACACACACACAAACACTTTAGTTCAAAAACTCTCTCTCACACTCAAACCTTTTCTGCTCTCTTCCTCTGTTACTTGCAATTGTTCTGAATTAGCCGGCTGCAAGCCAAGGCTAATTATTGTGCTCTGCTATTCTTCACTTTGTGTTTACACTCTCTTTACTGGTATGTTCTGATTTTTAATCAAAGTCCCAAAACCAATATGTTTCTTTTACTGCTTCGGTTTATCATGTTTCTAGTTTGTTTCTATCTATGGTTTTGTTGTTCAACATGTAGTTGACCTGCTTACATTATCGTTCATCTAGCATGTTATGTTATATTTCACTCCCCTTAGGATCAACATGCTTATTAATATGTTGCCCTCTTTGTAGTATGTCTCAATGTGACTCTGCTATATTTTATGTTTGTCTGGTTTGTAGTGTGAACCTTTCTTTGCAAAGCAATTTATTACCCTAAGTTGTCAAATTCTGTGTCATGCTATGTTGATACCATTATCTATCCCCCAACCCAATAAACGCCTACAAGAACTTCTATGCTACTGTATACTATGTGTTCACTACATATGCTCTATGTGTCCCCAATTTCCACCACCCCTGTGTGAAGGACTGTGATTTGAGTGTGTTGAACATGTTGTGCTGTAATTAGTCTATTGTTTGTTAATTTCCCTACTCTTGTTAAAAAAATATTTTTACTACTAAACCACTTCATACTTTTATAAACTTCAACTGATTCTTTTAACACTGTTTTATACCAAAGCCTTTCCAAAACTATGTCAAGCACTCTCACTCTACTCTTAGGTCCTTAAGTTCTGCCCCTCCAGTGTATGAATGCTTTGGGATTCATGTGAGATCCCTCTGAACTCTGATGCACTGGAGCTGGCTCTTCCACACTGCACTTACTCAGCTCTGGTTATGAAATCTAGGTGTGAGAACTTCCCGGGATCCCTTGAGGTCCTTAAGGAACTCTAACACACCCGGACATGAGAAAGGCTCTGAAATACTTGGGCATTTGAGGTTCTGAAAATCTAGGCATGTTTCAAGCTCCCTATAGTGTAACTTCTTCTTTTCCTTTATTTATTTATGTATTTCATTCAAATATTGGCTTGTAATAACTATTGTAAACGAATATTGGGAGGGCTAGCGAAATGGGGAGGGTATCTATATTTCTATCATTGGGGTAGAAAGCATGTTATAGGCTTTACTTTATTTATACTTGCATTAGAATCCCTGCTTTAGGACCAATACATTCAAACCATATCATGCATTATATATCATGTTCTTAGGTTTACTACATCAGTATCTCCATTGACACTAACACATGTTTATGATTATCACTTAGAAATACCGCTCCTAGGTTAATAAACAACATTAACATAAAGTTGCTACTCATGTCCATCCATAAAACATGCTTAACGACTCTGTAACTCCTTGTGCATTTAGAGATCATGCCTCTAGGAATCATGTCTCAACCATTCTGCATTTATGTATGCATATTAGATACCATGCTCTAAGGTCTCGTTTAAAACGCCTAGTTTAAACTACTGATTCATAAAAGAGGTAAAAAATAATTTCACATTTGATTAACCTGTTTAAATAAAACTGGTAATAATCCATGTATCCTCATATTTACAACACCTAGAACAACATGCTTTTCTGAAAAAACAAATTTCTGAATTATTCAATGATTCTGATAACTATTATGCATGATCCCACGCCTAGGCAAGCCTTAGGTAATCAACCTCTATAAACTGAAACTGTATGTTGGATTGTGTTAGTGTTTAAAGGTTAACCGTTTTAAAATCAGTAGGCAAACTGATTAAGGCTCCTACTATTGAGTTTATAAAAAAACAAAGTCGTACGTTTCTGTGCATTGAAATCCACTTAGATATCATGTTTAGGTCTTTTCTCTAGTAAAAATAAATTGCTCTTGTTTGTGTTTGAGACATGTTGCTTATGTGCATTATTTGTGGAGGTAAACCTGGGCCTCTTAAATGCTTCTTTCCTGCCTTTATTTGTTAAGTCCTATTTGTTCTTGCATGTCGCCTAGAATTTTCTCCTTTAAAAAACCTTAGGGGTTATGTCTAGAAATACCTATATTAGAGGTCCTAAATTCCTCCAGGACCATTAAGAAGGGACAGGTAACAGCACGCATAGAAATCGTTAAATAAAACTCGCTTAATAACCGCTAAGAGGAGGGGTAAAGGGTAGATATGGATATGATGACCGGTGCGCTAATTCCACGTGTAGCCTCTTTCTGAGGAGTGATTACCGGGCATTGTACTAATATGATCCTATAGGATAAACAACTTAGGACTCCCCTAACCCTTACACATGTGTGCTTAGACTGTAAATCTTTCAAAACCTTATACATGTGCTTCGGCTTTAAATCTTTTAAAAACTTTATCACACATATGTGTGCTTAGACTGCGAATCCTTTCAAGCCTTTAGTTGTTTACATGTATACCCTTTGACTGCTTATTTGCTACTTGTTTGAATTCACAAGGCTTGTTTGGCCGGGAACCACATTTGTGGCCTTTGAGGGGTTCCTAACACCTTCCCCTTGAAGTAATTTCAAGCCCTTACTCAATCTCTGCTTGTTCAATCTGTTTTGTAAATGACCCTTAGTAGGTGCCCTAACGCACCTTAGTTCGTTAGGTGGCGACTCTTCAAATCTTTATATCCCTTTCCCAAAAGGAAATGAATTGTCCCAATAATGTCAAAGACTCTTATTGATCCGAAATGAGAGGAAAAAGGGGGCGCGACAAGGCGTGGTTAAGCCAATGCAAACATAATGCCTAACACATTATTTCTAAATGCTAAGAAACGACAGTTTCATGTCAATGATCCATAAATTAATAGAATTCCTAAGGCACGATTTTCTGAATGCACACGAAGTTACAAAATTATTAGAATATGATTTCAAATGCACAAGAGTAACTATTTTTATATTAATTTTGTTATCCTAGGAGCAGGATCTCTAAGTGGCAGGCATAAACATAGATTAAGGACATGTTGTACGTAAAAGCAGTAAACATGAAAGCCCTAATGACATGGTATCTAATGCATGTTTAGCATGGTTTGAATGAATATGTTGGTCCTAAAACATGGATTCTAATTCAAGTATGAACAATTTAGGGCCTAAAACATGCTTTATACCCAATGACATTGATAAAACTATATAGTTACCCTCCCCATTTCACTAGCCATCCCCAATATTCGTTTACAAATAATTATTACATACCAGCTTGTCACGACCCGAAATCCCAGCTTCAGGCCGTGATGGCGTCTAACGTTGAACCCGCTAGACAAGCCAACGTTTGAATTAAATTGACTTATTAACAATTAAACAACCAAAAATAACTAGAACAATTATAATAAAAATGCGGAAGTAATACAAAATTCAAGAATTCAATACAAGTCCCGTAATAAGTTTACTTAAGTACAACCTCAGAAACCGGTGCCACAATCTCACGAACAGTCTAAGAGTTTACCAAATACAATGGTCTGAAATAAGTAGATACAACTATCTTGGAACTACTGAAATAAGACAGAAAATGAGAGAAAAGGGTAAGAGGATACGCCAAGGCCTGCGGACGTCTGCAGGACTACCTCGTTGTCGCCGTGGACTGAAGGATACACCCTCTCTTAGTGTCCAATGGGTCCAACGCTGTAATCTGCACATCATAGAAAAGTGCAGGTGTAGCACTAGTATAACCGACCTCATGTACTGAGTAAGTGCCGAGCCTAACCTCGGCGAAGTAGTGACGAGGCTAGGACACGACAACAAATAACACCTGTGCAGTTCAATAATATAACATGAGTAATGACAGGAAATAAACAAGTAATACAACTACGGGGGAGAACATGCTGGGGATAAAAGGGCCACAACTGCGAAAACAACAATACAAGATAATAATTGAAATGTAGGAATGACAGCAAGAGTTTAACAGCTCGGAACAAGTAAATAAAATGAAAAAGGCACGGCATGTCCCCTCTTGCATAACCTCACAATCACTTGGCACGGAATGTCCCCTCGTGCATAACCTCACAGTCACTCGACACGGAATATCCCCTCGTGCATAACTTCACATTCACTCGGCACGGAATATCCCCTCGTGCATAAATAATAATCACTCGGCACAGAATGTCCCCTTGTGCAATAATAGATAATCACTCGCACGGAATGTCCCCTCATGCAATAATAGATAATCACTCGCCACAGAATGTCCCCTCGTGCAAAACCTCATAATCACTCGGCACAAAATGTCCCCTCGTGCATAACATAAATAAAAGCAACAATTAGACAGGAAAATACAACAATAGGAAACCTTAAATACACAGAAATATTCAACAAAGACTCTATCCTCCCGGCTAGGGACTTAGCTAAAACCAATCTCACTTAGAGGTATAATTCAACAATACAATCCTCAACCGAACGAATAATCAAATAAATTTCCACATCATTAAATACTCTCAATATATCACTTCCAACATGATAAGAAATCCATAACACAGAGAATATCAAAGAACACAATGAAAATTATCAAGTTCGACTCACGGGCATGCTTGACCACAACATATAGGTACCCGTCACCTCACCTATACATTGGACATGGATTAACACATAGCAAATAAGACTCTACACCTATTCTCTCAAGCTAAGGTTAGGCCAAACACTTACCTCAGCTCCAATAATGCAAATCAAGCCTCTAGCACCGCTTTTCCTCTCGAATCCGACTCTCGAACAATCTTATCTAGACACAATTGACTCAATAACATCAATAATTACTCAACAATTCAATTCCAAAGCCTAATTATAGATTTCCCAACATTCTTCCAAAAATTCCAAAATTCGACCCCGGGCACGCTTGGTCAGAACACGAGGTTCGGACCAAAACCCGATCACCCATTCCCCCATGAGCCCGAATATACAATTTATTTTGAAATCCGACCCCAAAACGAGATTGAATTCCAAAAAATTCAAAAAGCGCTAACTCTACCCAAATCCCCAATTTCTACCCTTTAATCCCATGATTTTAGGCCTAGAATCTAACAAAGGTTGATGAAAATGGAAGAAAATGAAGTTAGAATTGCTTACCTATGAAGCTTTGGTGATGAAGCTCTTCAAAAATGGCCAAAGGAGGTGTGGAGAAGAAGAAGGTAATGAGAAATATGAAAATCCCGTAATGAATATTCTGATTTTGGACTTTTAAATAACTGAGCGAAATAGGTTTACGCGATCGCGGAGAGGGAGTTGCGATCGCATAGAGGAGTGACTGCTGAGGCACTGCAATCGCGGATCACCTGATGCGATTGCACAACTCAAATGACCCCACCCTATGCGATCGCGAACAAGACTATGTGATCGCACAGGGTATCTACCCAGCCCCCACCCAGTCTCCTATACCCCTATGTGATCGCGGACAAGACTATGCGATCGCATAGAGAAACTGACCTCCCCCCTTACGTAATGTTATGCGATCACAAAAAAACTTCTGCGATCACATAGTATTAAATCTCAGACACCAAAAAACTCACAAACACCATATTTTTCTATGGTTTTTGCACTCCGACACATACCCGAACCTCACCCGAGCCCTCGGGGCTCAAAACCAAATATACACACAACCTCATAAAAATCCTACGGACTTATTCGAGTAATTAAACCACCAAAATAACATCATAAATATCGAATTAAACCTCAAAATCCATAGAAAATTCTCAAAACTTCATAACTCTCAAATTCTCAATTTTTAGTCTGAATTACGTCAAACTACGTCTGTTTCTTACCAAATTTCACAGGTAACACATAATAAACATATTGAACCTCTTCCAGGCTCCGGAACCATAATACTGGCCCGATGACATAGGTTTCATATCAATTCTCTTTTTTAAAAACCTTTATATTTTTCAGAAAATAATTTTCTTTATAAATTCATTTCTCGGACTTTGGACCTCGGAATTCGATTCCGGGCATACGCCCAAGTCTCATATTTTCCTACAGACCCTCCGGGACCGTCAAATCATGGATTCGGGTCCATTTACCAAAAATATTGACCAAAGTCAACTTTATTCAATTAATTATCATAAATTCAACATTTATTCAAGTTTCCACATAAAGGCTTCCCAGCTATGCGTACGGGCTGCGCACGCATATCAAGGTGAGATAAATAGAGGCTTTCAGGGCCTCGGAACACATATTAAGTTAAAATTACACAGGATGACCTTTTGGGTCATCACACAGCTGAATAAATTACATAAATAGATAAAGGAAAATAAGAAGTTAAACTATAGGGAGCCTGAAGCAGGCCCAAGTATATCCTGAAGATACCAGATCTTCCATAACCTCAAGTGCCAAGTTTATAGCTAGTCTCATGTCCAGGTGTGTGAGAGTTCCCTAAGGACCTCAAGGATCCCGAGCAGTGCTCACACCTAGAGTTTCATAACCAGAACTGAGTAAGTGCGGTGTGGAAAGGCCAACCCCAGTGCATCAGAGTTCAGATGGATCTCACAGGGGCCTGAAAGCAGTCACACACTGGAGGGGCAGAACCTAAGGACCTAAGAGTAGAGTGAGAGTGCTTGACATAGTTTTGAAAAAAGGTTGATAAGAAAACAGTATTGAAAAGGACTCAATTGAGTGAGGTAGTTTTATAAAATAGGAGTTGTTTAGTAGTAAAAGATAGTTTTGACAAGAACAGTGTAAACAAACAACATATCAATCACAGAGCAAACAGGTTGATCACCACACGATTCATACAAGGGAATTGGGATTTAGGGACACATAATACACACAGTGAACATATAATAAAAAGAAGTCTTTTGTAATTAAGGAGTAGCTAACAGTGCAAACATTAAGGCATGGATTTAAGAAGTGCCAACTAGAACATAGTTATAGAATCAGAAGTGCTTAGGGGGTTCATGGGATTAGGAGATGGCATAGTATAGGATTTTATAATAACAGTGAGAATATAGCAATACCAAACATGATTGAGCAGAGTTGAACATAACATCAGAACAACTTAAGAGGTTCAGGGGATTGAAAGATAACATAGTAGAGGAATTCATAATAACAATGAGAAAATAGCAATACTAAACATGGTTGAGGAGGGTTGAGCACATCATCAGAATAATTTAGGATAGAAAATTGACTTTGCAAAAACTGGTGTATACCAGAAATTAGGTAAATCAAACAGTTAACCATTCAAACATGCATAGATAGAGCAAAGTCAGTTTGAGACATACTACAAAGGAGTGAACAAATTTCATAATCATGCTTATCATAAGTGAAATTAGGACATAACTAATATGCTAAGTGAAGCAGTAGTGTAAACAGGTGAATTACATGTTGAAAACGCCAAACAATAGATAGAAGTAGACTGGTGAATAGCAAATTAAAGCAGTAAGTAAACACATAGGGTTTGGAAATTGGATTTAAATCAGAACATACCAGTTAAAGAGAGCAGATACTAAGTATAGGGCAGTAGAGTGCAATAATTAGCCTTGGCTTGTAGATGGCTAATTCTATTGAAGTAGCAAGTAACAAGAAATAGCAGAAAGTTTTTAAGTGTGAGTGAGAGTTCGAACCAGTGAGTTTGTGTGTTTGAATGAAAAGAGAAGGGAGTATATATAACTGTTTGAAAGCCGTGTAAATAAGTCAAGAATCAATTTGTACAGTAATTAAAGAACTCATAATCAATTAAAATAAAATCAGTCCAAGTCTTCCCTTAATTAAGGGAATCATTTCAAACGGTAAAGGACAGGAAACAAGTTAAGGAAAGAAATCAAATAAGGAAAGACTTCAGACAGTACAGGTATAAAACAGGTAATTAGGGATAGGTTCATAAAGTCTAATTAAGGAAACAAGCAGTAGGAGTGAATTATTAATATAGTCAACCACGCAATAAGGTAAGAAAATAACTTCAAGGTTGTAAAAGCAGGAAAAGGTAACTGGAAATCAGTGAGGAGTATCAACACAGTAAATCAAGGATTCAAATAAAAATAGTACTGATTAAGGGAAATTAATATAAATTTCTGTGAATAAACAAAATAAATATAGTACAGGCAGGAAGAAACAAATCAGAAACCCTAATAAGAAAAATAGGGTAAAAATCAAGAAACGGGCTGCGATCGCGAAGGTGTGGAACCCAGACCTCTGCGATCGCGGAGGGGAGGCTACGATCGCACTGAACAATAACTAGCCCAACAAAATCCTTCTCCGCGATCGCAACCCACCTTCTGCAATCGCAGAGAAGAAAACTAGATAGTAGATTTTTCTGGTTTTCCAACTTAGCTCCCGGGGGTCTAAAATACCCCCGAGCCCCTCGGGACCCTGTACAAAAGCACCGGCAAGTCTGTATTCTTGATACAGACTTGCTCGAACTTCCGGAACATGAAAAACAACAACAGAACTCGAAATCAAACCCCAAGACCAAATTAATCAAACTTAAGAACTTTGAAATTCTAGAATTCACTTCAACGCGCCGAACCGGCCTAAACTACTCAGAATGACTTCAAATTTTGCAGACAAGTTATAAATGACACAACGAAACTATTCCCGGTCTCGGAATTTCATTCGGATCTCGAGAACATAAACTCACCTTTCAAGCCAAATTTCAAATTCTTTAAGAACCTCAAAACTTCATTAACTCCAATTTTCCTCATTTTGATCCGAAACCAATCAAATGAATTCCGTTTCTTACCAAATTCTGCAGATAACTTATATAACACATATTGAACCTGTTCCGGGCTCCGAAATCATAATACGGGACCGACAGCACAGGTTTCACATCAAGGTTCATTTTCATAAGCCTTTAATATTTTCATAAAATAATTTTCTTTAAAAATTTCATTTCTCGGACTTGGGTCCTCGGAATTCGATTCCGGGCATACGCCCAAGTCCCATATTTTCCTACGGACCTTCCGGGACCGTCGGATCACGGATCTGGGTCCGTTTACCAAAAATGTTGACCAAAGCCAACTTTATTCAATTAACTATCATAAATTTAACTCTTAATCAAGTTTTCACATAAAGGCTTACCGGCTATGCGCCCGGGCTGCGCACGCACATCGAGGTGATATTAATAGAGGCTTTCGGGCCTCAGAACACAGTCAAAAGTAGATGCACATAAGATTATCCCTTTTTGGGTCATCACAAAGGATTAGTTTCTGGTAAACAATAGCACAAAAGTAAATGCATCAGTTTCTAAGTCAAAAATTTCTTGGCCCATTTCTGTCAATGTGTCAAGCCGGGCATTCAAATAAGCCCAACTCACGTCAACGACTGCCTTTTCCTCAAGAGCCTCGTAATCTTTCTCCCATTGTTCAGTATCGGCTCTCAACTCAACTCTTTCAACCACGACATCATTATATGAAGCTTGCATAGCGGCAAGAGATATTTCCATAAATTGTATCTTGTTTGAAGATTCACAGAGATCTTCTTGAGTCTGAGTAAGTGATTGCAAAAGTTCACCAGCATAAGCCTCATTCTGGTCTAACAAAGCCTTCAAGCTTCTCATCTCTTCAGTAGCATGGGAAGCTGCTCTGCAAAGGAAGACTCCAGGATGTTCTTATCCTTGCCTGCTTGACTTGATGAAGCCTTCTCGATGGCCAATTCCGCTGCAATTACTTTGATATGCTGCTCCAAGGTACACTTCTCCTCTTCTACTGCATCCATATCAAGCTGAAGACTCTCGAACTACTCCTTCCGGTTATCAGCCTCGGTATGATAGTCATTTGATAATTGCTCCGTATGAACGATCATTTTCATTAATTTTGTACCAATAAGATTGATCTGCACAAAAAGGGAAGTTAGATACGG
This sequence comes from Nicotiana undulata, assembly GCA_005239495.1. NCBI lineage: Eukaryota > Viridiplantae > Streptophyta > Magnoliopsida > Solanales > Solanaceae > Nicotiana > Nicotiana undulata. The sequence goes on along the minus strand of ML279222.1, from coordinate 8,193 downwards.
TAAAAGATATTTAAAAAGAAGGGGGAATGATATAAAGTCTACCTTCAAGGACGAATGTACAATCTCGTTCGTCCAAGTTAAGGAGCTATGACTTTTCAACTTAGACTTCTCAACCGGCCTATCAGGGGCTTCAACCACACATTTGCCTGGCCTGATTTCTTTAAGAGGCTACCTCCCGCAGGAACCTCTATAATTATTTGCTTCATCACCCCACTACTGGAAGATCATACTTCGACAATAGAAGGCACAAAAGTAGGGGTAGATGAAGGAGCAACATATGGAATAGGCGGGGGAGCAGAAACAATAATAGGAGCAGTAGACAAAAGTTCCACTAGAGCAGATGGAGGAAAAATAGCAACAGGTGCATCCTTTGAAACCGTGCCAAAGCCTTGGTGGAATAGTTGTTCAATTGATTCATTAGCAGGGGAAGGAGTTACATCTTCAGGAGTGAAATGCTCGGATTCAGGCACAGAAGGTGGATCAGTAACTGGAACAGATTCATCATCAGATATGACCTTTCTTCTCCGTGACCTCCGAATCAGCAAACCTTCCTCCCGTTCTTCCTCATCCTCCAAGGTCTGAGACCCACTTGCTTTCCTTTTTAATGAAGACGAGTTAACGATGATTTCTTGGGCCTTGGCCAAAGAAAGTTTCGAAGCAGATACAGCAGCAGCAGAGACCCCACAAGCGGGAAACCCTAACAAATGAAAGAGATCAGAGAAGCTTAAAAAGAGAAAGAACGGAAATATAAAAAAGAAAAACCTTACCATGGGTTTTCACATTCCAACCAAACCTCGCCGAGAGGTACTTCTAGAAACGTTCTTCCATAGGAGCGATCAACAGCAATTTTTCTACCCAACCACGAAAATCGGAGACCTCCTTGACAGTTCCCATGGTTACTGCACAAAGAAAAACAAACAGTCATGGTGCTGAAAATCTATCAAAAATAAAGAAGAACAATGAGCAAAATTGTACTCACGTGGAAAGTTCCACTTCTCAGGGAATGGGAGATTTTCTTCACCTACCAAACCTTTAGTAGGGACAGAAACATACCGGACATACCATCCTCTATCATTATCATCATCAGGTATAACCAAAACTCCTTTACTCCTAGCCGCGAGAGTAAAAACTCCTTAGCGGAAGAACATCAGAGAGTAGAGATGAATAAGATGATGGAAAGTAAAAGGAACTGAAGCTAAGTTGGCCAAATATCTAAGGCATGCAACTTCCCTCCAGACAAGAGGTCTGATCTGTCCCAAACACACATTAAAATATCGATAGAATTCTATGACAACAGGGTTAATGAGAGGCTTAAATCCTAAAGTAAAGGGATAAGTATACATAAATGAATACCCAGTTTTGTAAGAGGTTATTCTCTGATTCTCATTGGGAACTAAGACTGGAAAGTCAGATTTCTAACAACAATCTCTACGCACGAGTGAAACTAAACCCTTAGTGATTTGACTAGGGTAAAGATCAGCACGATCATGAGATGCCATGGAAGAAAGCTGTTTACTTATGGATTCACTATCCTTTACAAAAGAAACTCAGCAGGAACAATCTCATCGACTTTTGGCTCACGAAGTGGTTCGTTAGGTTCCCTACTCTTAGAAGAAGATCTAGAAGCTCTAGCCCTCGAAGAAGATGAAGAAACATTAGCCCTAGAAGATGGCGGAGGAGTAATGTTACGAGAAGAAGAAGAAACCCTAGAAGGTGTAGAATTCAAGCTTCTTAGCCTACCACCCCTCCTACTCTGGATTGGAGCATAAGAAGGAGATAGTTTGTCTACAATGATAACCTTCTTGGGTTCTTGATTTGAGGAAGACATATTTACATGAAAGAAGAGTTTACAAACATTGAAGGAAAGTTAGAAGTTTTTCGTGAAAGCAAAGGCAGGAAAAGGGGTATTTATACTCAGAGGCAACCGTCAAAAAATTGAAAAAACACTGATATGAAAGTCATAATTAAAATTGTCACTTCGTGACTATTGCAGCCACAAAAAGCCCTAAAATGCGCCGATGAATTGCAGAATCAATCCGAAAATTCCATGTGGCACGAGCATTAATTGGAAGTGACAAGCGACGTATACATCCAGAGACAGATTTGATGGTACGAATGAAGCGGCGACNCATAAATGAGTATCCACTTACCAAATATTTTATTGATAAATAAATGGTAAGTGGGGGGGCTATATGTATTTGTAAAAAATAGACTTCACACGTGTGATATTTTTTATGACAAGGCAATCTATGTGGAGCAATAGAAACATGACAGCTGGTCAAAAATTTACAAAGAGGTACGAGACAAAGAGGAAAGGAATAGCATACCCACGAGACAATTAGATGCGGAAGCCCCAGTCTAGTTGAGGAGTTGAAGAGACACGGTCAGAATAAACCAAGGCAAAATAAAGGGCAGATTCATAGATCTTCAATCAATGAGCCAAATGTTACATAATCTTCACGCAACAATTACGATTACCTATTGTAACGTTACATTAATGATATTATTAGTCATTAATGCTCAATAATTAATAAGAGGCGTTATATTAAGAAATTCCCTATAAAAGGGAATAAAATCTCACTTGTATGGATACGTTTGAACCACTACTGAAATATACTTACTTTTACGCGTTCTTATTGATTTCTTATTACAAGTCTAATTATTATTATTAGGTTTTCTTGGTTATCAGAAGCCCGAGTACTTCTTAAATAAGCTTTAGCAGAGAATCTAATTCTTTGGTTAAACATCATCCCTTTTTCGTTTTTGTCGCACTCTTCCTTTACCATTCCATAGTTACTAGAATTTCTTAATTCTGACTTAATGCCACATAACATCATATTCCCCCCTTTAGGGGAGTACTAAGAGTTTAAGCTACGACGACCTACCTATAGATGTTTTACCTCTTCATCTTTTCCGTCCTTTCACATCATCGATGTCCCTTACTCGCCTTGTGCTAATCGTTCTGTACCAAGGATAACAAAATTCCTTACCCGCGATGGTGATACTTAGTGTAACTGGCACATACAGTCCCTTAAGCTTAACTTTTCTCACATTGCTTACTTTAGGAAAACGTCTTCCTGAATGACCATTCTCTGAATTTCTCACGAATCTTCTTCTGTTGTCCATTCTATTATCGTCGGAACGCAATATGAAATTCTCATGATTCTGACTATTATCAAATCACTCAGTCCCTAATTCATGTTTAGTTTATCTTGTTCACTATCCCATACTGATTTCTATTACTCTGGGTTTAACTCTCCCTTCTGGTAGTCGCGTTGGAGTCACGAGCGTATTTCTCGAAATGAGGATATGACTTTATGGCCCATACTCTTTTGTTGTCTCAGGGCCTGACTCCTCTCGTCTTTTCCTTCACTTGACTATATACTTTGTAATACAATCAATTTTTTAATCTACCGTTGTCATCCAAGTATCATGTCTTACTCATAATGCTTCATTAACTCTCTTCTTATCTTCCCACTAACATCTATGTCTATCACTTTATTCTGAAAACTCGAACAAGACATTATTTTGCTCTTAGTTCCCCTTGCTGTGATGACCCCAAAAGGTCACCCTATGTAAATTTAATTATGACTGTTTTCCGAGGCCCCGAAAGCCTCCGTTAATCTCACCTCGATGTGCGTGCGCAGCCCGGGCACGTGGCCGGGAAGACTTCATGTGGAAACTTGATAAAGAATTGAAATTATGATAATTAATTGAATAAAGTTGACTTTGGTCAACGTTTTTGGTAAACGGATCTGGACCCGTGGTTTGACGGTCCCGGAGGGTCCATAAGAAAATATGGGACTTCGGCGTATGCCCGGAATCGAATTCCGAGGACCCAAGTCCAAGAAATGAATTTTTAAGGAAAATTGTTTTCTGAAAATAATAAAGGCTTATGAAAATGAACCTCGATGTGAAACCTGTGTTGTCGGGTTCGTATTATGGTACCGGAGCACGGAACGGGTTCAATATGTATTATTTGAGTTATCTGTAAAATTTGGTAAGGAACAGACTTGATTTGACGTGTTTCGGATCAAAAATGGGAAATTGAGAGTTAATGAAGTTATAAGAAATTCCTTAAATTTGAGATTTTGTTTGGAGTGTAATTTTATGTTATCGAGGTCCGAATGTGATTCTGAGACCGGGAATAGTCCCTTTATGTCATTTATGACTTGTCTGCAAAATTTGATGTCATTCGGAGTTGTATAGGTCGGTCCGGCGCATTGTTATAGAATCAAGAACTTGAAGTTTCTTAAGTTAGGATTTTAGGGGTTTTGGGATGTGATTTTGATATTTAGCGTTATTTTGGGTGTTCCGAAGGCTTGAGCGAGTCTGCATTATGATTTAGGACTTGTTGGTATATTTGGACGGGGGCTTGGGTGTTTCTCCTTGGGGTGCTGAATAAGGTTACTATCAAGAATAAGTATCCTCTGCCGAGGATTGATGATCTATTTGACCAGCTTCAGGGTGCTACAGTGTGCTCCAAGATAGACTTAAGATCTGGTTACCATCAGATGAGGATTAGGGCTTTAGATGTTCCTAAGACAGACTTTCGCACTCGTTATGGGCATTATGAGTTCTTGGTGATGTCATTCGGATTGACAAATGCCCCCGCTGCATTCATGGAGTTGATGAACCGAGTGTTCAGGCCTTATTTGGACTCGTTCGTTATTGTTTTCATTGACGATATATTGATATACTCTCGCAGCCGAGAGGAGCATGAGCAACACCTTAGAGTTTTCCTCCAGACTGTGAGGGATAGTCAGTTGTATGCCAAATTCTCCAAGTGTGAGTTTTGGTTGAGTTCAGTTGCATTTCTAGGCTATGTGGTTTCGTTAGAGGGTATTCAGGTAGATCCCAAGAAGATTTTGGCAGTCAGAGATTGGCCTAGGCCCACTTCAGCTACAGAGATTCGGAGTTTCTTGGGCTTAGCAGGTTATTATCGCCGATTTGTGGAGGGCTTTTCATCTATCGCAACCCCGATGACCAGGTTGACCCAGAAGTGTGCCCCGTTCAGGTGGTCGGATGAGTGTGAGGCGAGCTTTCAGAATCTCAAGACGGCCTTGACCACGACACCAGTGTTAGTTTTGCCCACAGGTTGAGGACCGTATACCATGTATTGTGATGCGTCACGGGTTGGGCTTGGTGCAGTGTTGATGCAGGATGGCAAAGTTATAGCCTATGCTTCTCGTTAGTTGAAGATTCATGAGAAGAACTATCCCGCTCATGATCTGGAGCTTGCAGCTATTGTTCATGCATTGAAGATTTAGAGGCATTACTTGTATGGTGTGCCTTGTGAGGTAAAGAGTTTACAGTATTTATTCAGGCAAAAGTAGTTGAACATGAGGCAGAGAAGGTGGTTAGAGTTACTGAAGGATTATGATATTACCATTCTTTATCATCCGGGGAAGGCCAATGTGGTGGCCGATGCTTTGAGCCGGAAGTCAGTCAGTATGGGCAGTCTAGCTTATTTATCTGTGGGGGAGCGACCTCTAGCGTTGGATGTTCAGGCTTTAGCCAACCGATTTGTGAGGTTGGAGGTTTCTGAGACTGGCAGTGTGTTGGCCCGTACCGTGGCCCGTTCTTCATTGTATGATCGTATTCGGGCCAGGCAGTATGATGATCGTCATTTATGTGTTCTTAGAGATACAGTCCGGCACAGAGGTGCCAAGCATGTTGCGGTTGATGATGAGGGAGTTCTGCGGATGCAGGGCCATATTTGTGTACCTGATGTTGATGGTATTCGTGAGTTGATTCTTCAGGAGGCCCATAGTTCCCGGTATTCCATTCATCCGGGCGCCGCGAAGATGTACCAGGACTTGCGACAACACTATTGGTGGTGGAGGATGAAGAAGGATATTGTAGCTTATGTAGCTCGGTGCTTGAACTGTCAGCAGGTTAAGTACGAGCACCAGAAACCCGGTGGTTTGGTGCAGCAGATTCAACTTCCTGAGTGGAAGTGGGAGAGTGTCACCATGGACTTTGTAGTTGGACTCCCACAAACTCAGAGGATGTTTGATGTTGTTTGGGTTGTGGTTGATAGGCTGACCAACTCAGCGCACTTTATTCCGGTATCAATTTCATATTCCGCGGAGAAGTTGGCAAAGATATATATGAGAGAGATTGTTCGATTGCATGGTGTGCCCTTATCCATTATAACAGACAGAGGTACCCAGTTTACCTCCCAATTCTGGAGAGTATTTCAGCGAGAGTTGGGCACACAAATTGATTTGAGCATAGCATTTCATCCTCAGACGGACGGACAGTCTGTACTATTTAGAGTTTGGAGGATCTGTTGCGGGCTTGTGGCATTGACTTTGGTGGTTCATGGGACCAGTTCTTGCCTTTAGCTAAGTTTTCCTACAACAACAGCTATCAGTCGAGCATTCAGATGGCCCCATATGAGGTGTTGTATGGTAGACGGTGTCGGTCTCCAGTTGGATTGTTCGAGCCGGGAGAGGCTAGATTGTTGGGTTCTGAGTTAGTACAGCATGCCTTGGACAAGGTGAAGATTATTCAGGATAGACTTCGTACAACTTAGTCCAAGTAGAAGAGTTATGAGGATCACAGAGTTCGAGATTTGGCATTCATGATAGGAGACCGGGTATTTCTTCGAGTGTCGCCTATGAAGGGCGTGATGAGGTTCGGGAAGAAGGGCAAGTTGAGCCCTAGGTACATTGGTCCATTTGGCATATTGGATAAGGTAGGAGAGGTGGCCTACCGACTTGCCTTGTTGCCGAGCTTAGCAGCCGTGCACCCGGTGTTTCATGTGTCTATGCTCCGGAAGTATATTGCGGATCCATCTCATGTACTTGATTTCAGCGGTGTCCAGTTGGACAAGGATTTATCTTATGAGGAGGAGCCGGTAGCCATATTGGCTCGGCAGGTTTGTCAGTTGAGATCGAAGAGTTATCCTTCGATTTGTGTTCGGTGCAGAGGTCAGCCTGTTGAGGCAGCGACCTGGGAGTCCGAGTCCGATATGCGGAGCTGATATCCCCATCTTTTCCCCGATTCAGGTACCTTTCTATGTATGTTCGAGGACGAACGTTTGTTTTAGAGGTGGAGATTGTGATGACCCCAAAAGGTCATCCTATGTAAATTTGATTATGACTATTTTCTGAGACCCCAAAAGCCTCCGTTAATCTCACCTCGATGTGCGTGCGCATGGCCGATAAGCCTTCATGTGGAAACTTGATGAAGAATTGAAATTATGATAATTAATTGAATAAAGTTGACTTTGGTCAATGTTTTTGGTAAACGGACCCGGACCCATGGTTTGATGGTCCCGGAGGGTCTGTAGGAAAATATGGGACTTGGGCGTATGCCCAGAATCGAATTCTGAGGACCCAAGTCCGAGAAATGAATTTTTAAAGAAAATTATTTTCTGAAAATAATAAAGGCTTATGAAAATGAACCTCGATGTGAAACTTGTGTTGCCGGGCCCGTATTATGGGACCGGAGCTCCGTTCAATATGTGTTATTTGAGTTATCTGTGAAATTTGGTAAGGAACGAACTTGATTTGACGTGTTTCGGATCAAAAATGGGAAATTGAGAGTTAATGAAGTTATAAGAAATTCCTTAAATTTGAGATTTGGTTTGGAGCGTAATTTTATGTTATCGAGGTCCGAATGTGATTCCAAGACCAGGAATAGTCCCGTTATGTCATTTATGACTTGTCTGCAAAATTTGATGTCATTCCGAGTTGTATAGGTTGATCTGGAGCATTGTTATAGAATCAAGAACTTGAAGTTTCTTAAGTTAGGAATTTAGGGGTTTTGGGATGTGATTTTGAGATTTAGCATTATTTTGGGTGTTCCGAAGTCTGGAGCTAGTCCATATTATGATTTAGGACTTGTTGGTATATTTGGACGAGGGCTCGGGTGCAGTGGTTGCTGGTGTGACCGCAGGTGCAGTTGCCCAGCCGCAGGTGCGGGACCGCTCCTGCGGTCCCAGCCTCGCAGGTGCGGAGGTTCCGCAGGTGCAGTTACTTTTCCGCAGGAGCGGAGCCGCAAGTGCGGTCTCCAGCTCCGCAGGTGCGACCCCAGCCTGCCCTACCATTTTCCGCAGGTGCGATCTTTCTCGCCGGTGCGGGACCGCAGGTGCTGTCCCAAGGCCGCAGGTGCGGAACTCCTGTAGGCCAGACTGTTTTAAATGCCAAAAACTCGGGATTTCTTCATTCCCTTCATACCAAA
>ML279221.1:0-45582 GCA_005239495.1 Nicotiana undulata | reverse complement strand
AAGATTATTTGGGGAGCAAGGCGCCGAGGACGTCGCCAACTCAGGTGGGGGAGAATGTCAGGGGCGGCTTTCCATCCATGCCCCATGACCCCTTGGACGCGCCCCGTGGCGTCCTAGCAAGCATCCCAACGCCTAGCGCCACGGACGGCCCCGTGGTCTTGGCCGCTCCAAGTGACAAGCGCGCAGGTGCCTCTGTCGCCCCACCAATTTCCCTCGCTAGCGCCCAGCCGCAAGCAGCTGCCAACAGTGACGCGCGCACAGACAATGCCGCGCGCACAGATCATGATGCCGGAGACAAAGTTGCTGACAACGGACCTGTTTCTACCTTTGTAGAAAACTAAGTCCTTTTCTTTGTAATCATAGACTAGCTTTATTCCATGTACTTCCATTATGTTTCTCTAGCCTAGTTTAGTCTACTCATGTAACTAGGGTTTATTTTTTTAAAGCATTATTAGGGGGTATATAGCATTCAAAACTTTCAAGCAAGCAAATCCCTGTACTGGTGTCTCTACCCCTCGACACCGCATTTCCTTCATTTTGTAATAGCTTTCATTATTGCAATCCAGCTTTCATCATTTCAAACATCATTATTGTTCTCTCAATTGTTGGCATTAGTTTTCCCACAGGGCACTAACAATCTTGTCTAGCGTGTGGCGGGGACCTCATTTGGCGGACAGCAACCACCCTGACATTGGTTGTTTAGCCTTACGTCGCCCTTCCAAAGCATCTCAGGAAGGCGCCGCGTAACAAATAATATGCTCTTGTGCTGCAATTGTTTTCCGGAAGAGGGCCAAATAAGTCTCTATACTTTCAAATATTGTTTAAATCTATTCTCCGTCTCACTATCTGTTTAAATCGTACCATATACTATGAAATACTGAATAACACGTGACACTTCAAAATTTAAAAAGACCACCCCAAATTTTGACATCCGATTCCGAACCGGCCTTAATTTTGTTACCCATTACAAATTATTCAATTTTTCTCAACTTTGAGATAAGAAAACAAAAAAACTATTTCGAACTTGCAGAATCTTTCTCCACCCATTATCCCACTACTCCATTATCATTTTCACCTAAAATTTCAAGATTAGCCTATTTGTTTGTATTTTAAACAAAATATCTAAATTTTCTGCTATGGAATTTGAAGGTAGTTTATCGAACAACAAATTTGAGCCTAAAACGGCAGAGGAAAACATTATTGAGTTCTTCAGTTTTTTCTTGAACATCCCATTTCAGATGTTGTTCTCCGGCAGAGTTTTAAACCTTAGTTCATCTTCTTCAAACTTCTTTTAGAACCATAACGAATAGCTCAATTAAACTCATCCCTTTTTATTAGCCCCTTCCCCATTTACCCACATCATTTGACCCGATTCAATTTTGTAACAGCCGAAACCCATGCTAAGATCTTACTTGATCCCCTGCCTTGAGGCTTGAACCTGAAGCTCTCGTTGTCCCAGCCCCGCCCAAGAGTCATTTCAGAAGATCCCCAGTTACAAGATACATCCTCAAGAGAAAGTGATTGTCACTTACTTCTCTTTAAAAATTTATCAGAAAATAAGTGAAGAAGTTTTTTGGATCAAGTAATTAGTTTATTTACCTATATCAAAAACCAATTAACATATTTAGAAAATGATCAAATTATGAAAACAGAGCAATAAAACACCAAAAAGAAAGAAACAAAAAGCTTCGAGGATGAAAAAAAACATTTCAAGAACAACAAAAGAAAATGTATCACAAGGATGCTGCTACTAGTATTTTCAATTCTCTTTCACTTATTTTTATTACCTAATTAGAGTTTTATAGAATTGAGAGAGAAAGGAGGGTTTCCATTGATGGATGTTGGATATAAGAGAAGAAGAAGAAAGAGAAAATAAACGGAAAATGTCTAAAAATGACACTCAACTATTAGAAATGGTTTATTCATGTCATCCGTTAAAAAAAGTGATGTTACACATTTGGTTCATACATGACATTATTAACTAATGACTTAATTTTTATTTTTTTTAAATATTTATAATGTGGGGCATGAGTTAAATCGGACGAATGAGACATTACACATGGAAATGTTGAGGTTTAAAAAAATTAAAAAAAATTAAAAATTGAGTCGTTAGTCAATAATGACATGAATGAGCCAAATATGTAACGACAGTGACATGAAATGAATATTTTTTGACGGATGACATGGATAGACCATTTATGAAAGTTAAGTGACATTTTTAGGCATTTTCCAGAAAATAAATGAGGTAAAAGGGTTTTGAGTCGGGTAATGTGCCTTATTTGGGAGGATTTTAATTGAAATTAAATTGGGGGTGAGCCTTTTAATAAAGAGGTGACATGGTTTCATCCAAATTAGGGGTATTTTCATTTCATAGTATGCCGTAGGGGCTCAAAGAACCAGATAGTGAGACAGATGATAGATATAAAAAATATTTGAAAGCAGAGGGACATATTTGGTCCCTTTCTTCTTTTTTCCCCCTCAAGATACGCTACAACTACAATCTAGATAATGACTTTATTGCCTTGTAGGGTTGTAGCAGTTGGTCAATGTTGTTATCAAGCTTCGCCTAAAAAGAAGTTGGCAGCCACTCTTTTCTTTGATGGCTATAATGTGAGGTGGTCGTTATTTAGTGCATATTAAGTTTTTCCTTCTTCTCTTCTACTACTCTTCACTTATCCTTACTTTGATTGTCAATGCATGTCAATAAGCATGCTAACCAATTAATTAATCAACCAATGGATCACACTACACCAGACATTTTGCTTTTCTCTGTGCTTGAAACGCGGGAACATCAGTAGTTCACATATGCATATTCAGGATTTTAATATCACGGGTGCACTATTATTTATAAAATAGATGTTTGGTTTCATTATATAAAATTTTACGGAGCAAACTATCCTAATACTATAAATATCATTCACTTTACAATTGTCCTCGGCGATATTTTATACTTTGAAAATGATCAATAATAGCATTATCATTTACATTTTTAAATATCTCACACTCTGTATAGCAAACTAAACAATCATTCAAAAAGGTTTTTAAAAGCATCACTTAATATTGAGCAAAGGATAGAGCCTCAGAGCCGAGAGAGACGAGTTACGAGTACTTTGCTTTTAGGAATTTTAAAGTTCTTGTACTCAAAAGAATGACAAGAAAATGAAAAAGACATAGGCAAAAAAGATTATTTTTTCAAAAAATATGTTGTTTGTTAATTGAAAAGAAGGAAAGCACGGGGATAAAGCATTTTTCATAACAACTTCAGTAAAAATTTATACACATCCGACATTTATACCAACTTAATGGATGTATGGCACATATTTTTATACAAGCTATTATTACTAAATTATAATTAATTACTATATATTTTTATATTAATTTACTATTTGGTTATGATAATACTAGATTATCATACTAGATTAGTATGATAATAATTTTTTTACCTAACACCACCTCACACTTAGGGGTGGCAAATGGGCGGGTTGGGCTGAATTTGGGCGGGTTAANTTTGAGGGGGTTTGCGCACTGTGCGGTGGGGGTGGGGGTGGGATTAGGGGGTATGGTGGGTGAGTGGGAGGTGCAGAAAAAAAGAAAAAAAACGAAAATATAAAAAAATTATAAAATTGGGGCAACTAAGTAAATTTCTAGATAAGTTGGGTTCAGATCCTTTTGTTTTGGGTGAGTTTCATGGGTTGTATTTGGGCTGCTAAATGGGTTAGAATGGGTCATAAAAAATAAAGGGTTAACTTGGGCTCAGCCCAAATTGACCCATGAACTAAAATATTTTCAGCCCAACCCATTAATCTCTGGGCGGGTTGGGCGGGTTAGATGGGTTTGGGCTCAAATTGCCACCCCTACAGTCACACTCCTCACGTAACTCGCTTCCCCTCCCATGCCAAAAGAGAAGATAAACTAAAATGCTACTCTTTTCGGACTCCGGTCCACAATAACTAATTATTTTATTTTAAAACAAGTATTTATTTTTGTTCGAAATAAGTATTTATTTGCATGACTAAGATATAATTAATTTTTTTCCAAATATTCTTATTTTATATTTCAATATATCAAGATAACAATTAATTCAAATTAATTTAAGAGATATATTTTTATGGGGGTGTTTGTATATCCTTAATGGTTGTGAGAAAAATAAAAGAGTTAATACCCTCAAACCCGTCTAAACTATGCAATATTTGTCAGTTTCCTACCTAAACTATCGCTTGTCCCCGAAAACCCCCTAAACTATATCCCCCTTCATAATAAAACCCCCTCGTCGCTTATGTGACATATTGTGTGAAGTAAATCGTCCAAGAGCGCGCGAAGGGTGACAATAACCATTAAAATGCGCTCACTTGACAACAACTAACAACTAATTAGCCCCCTTTTTAAAAAAACTTATATTTTCTCTTCTTTTTCTTTATGTTACACATTTCTTCTCCATTTTTCACCTTTCTTCTCAATTTCTTCAACTTAATCCATTTGAAATTCTCTTTCTCTCTCTTGTTATTATTGGGTTCATTTCTTATCTTTTCCGTTTTATTCATCCTTCGTTCTTACCCAAATTTATTTGAAAGAAGGAGCACAAAATCTCCAACAAAAAAGAAAAAACATAAATCTTTTTTAACAAAACAAATTACTAATAACAAGGCAAGAAGAGAGTTAGAACAACGAATTCAATATTTGAATACTTACTAGTCTTCTTTGTTTCTATTCTTCTTCTTCTTCTTCTCTATTTTTATTTACTAACAAAAATCAGAAATCTCAACAAACAATTACAAAACCCAAAATTTTATTCCAATTTCGAATAACATCAATAATAGATAAAGAAATCGATGGTAGAAACCATGATTAATGAAGAGAATCGCTACTTAGAGAAGGTGTCTCTCATCTCCGACGAGAGAATTTTCCGATGAGAGCAAAGAGACCATACTTTGAGAGGAGTAAATGGCGGACTGTGCAACAAAATCTCCTTTTTTATTTTTTCACGTAATTAGATTAACATATATTAATTAAACCTATTTTTAAGACTAATATAATTAAATATCCATGTGAATTGCCATATGAAAGGTTTTAAAAATTATTTAAAGAGTGTATAACACGCACTAATAAGAATGAGACAAGAAAATTTTATTATAAAAGAGAGATTTTATTATTTTGAGAGTGTATATAATTCAGAAGGTTTCGGGGGCCGATAATAATTTAAATAAAAAATTATAATAAATATTGTATAGTTTAGACCGGTTTGAAGTTATTAACTCAAAATAAAATGATCACTTTTGAAAGTACAAGTATCCAATTCCAGCAAAAGCCCCTAACATGGTAATAATAAAGTATACAAACCGCCTCCTCTTTTTCCCCAAAAACAACAAAATCTCCCTCCCCCTCGTGTCACTTTCCAAACCAACCCACGTTTCTTCATGGCTTCACCATGAATTCTCTCTCCTCCCCATACAACTTACGACCAACAAACCGAGCCAGAAAGAAGATGTACTTCCTTATCTATTTGTACATATACATGCCTCTCTCCTCCGCGGCAAAGCAAATTCGGGTCGGCATATTACATCTTTTCATTCCTAAAGACAAAACATTGCATTTTCTAATTACTAATAATAAGGAGAATGAGACTTTACGTGTATTTGTTGGAGGGCAAGGAATGGGCAGTGGAGGACTCTTATGTGAAGTTAAAACTAGGAAAGTTCAAGTCCAAGACAAGGGTATTGAAAAATACTAAGAACCCTATTTGGAATGAAGAGTTTGTGTTCAGGGTGAACGGTTTAGAGGAGGAAATTGTTCTCTCTGTATATCAACATCGTGATGATTCTGGATTTCTTAATGTTCATTATGGGGATTTAATTGGTAAGGTGAAAATACCCGTCTGGTCCGTTGCGGCTGAGGAAAATCAGAACTTGCCGCCCACTTGGTTTTCTCTTCAAAAACCCAAAAGTGCAAAATCAGTTAACAGAGATTGCGGTTAGAATTTCTCCTTCTTTTATTTTTTAACCTCCCTCTCTTGGCACCCCATTTTGATGCTTTTGTTTCTTTGTGGAGTTGAATGTAAGTTTGATAGTGACAAATTGGGTGGATTTAATTAGTAAATGTCTGATGCTTTTTGCTCTTCACACTTAATTTGATAACCGTCTCCACCTCAATGGGTGATATAATCACTACAATAATCATTAGCAGATGTTTGGATATGTACTAATGGCCCATTTTTTGATTTCTCCTTGTGTACATTGTTTCAATTAGTTACCTAATACGACACCTCCTTGTAGAATGATGAAGAAACAATACCATTTGTAATTTAATTAGACCAGAATCATAGAAGGGGTTCCGCATTTTTACTGGCATCTTCTTAGAAAAAACCCAAACTCTTTTTATGAATTGAAACTATCTATTGGGTGAGTGCTTTTTATCTTTTAGTTTTTATTTTCCTTTATTTGTATTATATGAGCAGATGTTTTGCCTTATCAATGCAGGGAAGATTCTTCTCACTCTTTCCTTACATGGGAAGGGCAAAGATGTATCCACTAACCATGTCTGTTATGTGAATCCAACAAATGATACTTCTAGAGAAAATGAAGTGATAAGCAAATCTTCTCAAGATTTGCATGGCTTTGCAGCTCATCCCAAGAAAATTTCGGAAGGGAAACATTTAATGAAGAACATTGCTTGCCATTTCGAGAAGCTTTTCAGCAAGAATGAAGAAGCCAAGAAAAGCGACGAGGAAGAATCAAAGAAGGATGATTCTTCTGATATATCCACGACCACATCTGACTATGAAGACTGTTTGGAGGAGTCTCCGGTTAGCCATAGCTTTGAAGAAGCGATTGAGCGAATGCGGACAACAAGTGAAGACAAAGAAATGCCAGGGGACCTGCAGGGTGGAGTCCTGCTGGACCAGACATATGTCGCGTCGTCAAAAGATCTTAACATGCTTCTTTTTGCTCCTGATTCACAGTTCAGGAAAGATCTGGCAGAGTTGCAGGGTACAACAGATATGCACGAGGGTCCGTGGTCATGGAAATCAGATGAAATGTGTTTAACAAGAGTTGTCACCTATATGAAAGCAGCAAGTAAATTAGTTAAGGCTGTTCAAGCCACAGAGGAGCAAACATATGTTAAAGCTGATGGAAAAGAATTTTCTGTTTTTGTCTCTGTAAGTACCCCTGACGTTCCATATGGGAGTACTTTCAAGATTGAGTTGCTTTACAAGATAATGCCTGGCCAACAGGAATCTTCTGGTGAAGAATCCGCGCGTCTGGTTGTATCCTGGGCCATTAACTTCAGCCAGAACACTATGATGAAATCAATGATTGAAGGAGGAGCTCGGCAAGGATTGAAGGAGAGTTTTTACCAGTTTGCTGAGGTATTAGCTCGCAAATTGAAAGTAACAACTTCAAAGGTTGTCTTGGAGAAGGATCGGGCTTTGGCATCTTTGCAGACTGAACATCAGTCAGATTGGGAACTGGCAAAGGAGTACTTTTGGAATTTTACAGTAGTATCAACTATTTTCATGGTTTTGTATGTATTAGTGCACATAATATTAAGTGAACCTAGCAAATTACATGGACTGGAGTGTCAAGGTTTTGATTTGCCGGACAGTGTTGGAGAATTTATCACCAGCGGAATACTAGTCCTTCAATTGGAGCGGGTATATAACATGGTTTCACGGTTTGTAGAAGCTAGGCTGCGAAGAGGTCTTTAAATATGTCCTGTCTTTTCTTTCGTTGTCTAACTTTTGTTGTTTCGTGCACTACATGGTTTTGTGCCCATAGTTAAAGTAAACAGATTCTGGTTTTGACAGGAAACGATCATGGAGTCAAAGCACAAGGTGATGGATGGGTACTTACTGTAGCTTTGATTGAGGGAATGAACTTAACTTCTGTGGACCCAACAGGTTTCCCAGATCCATATGTGGTCTTTACATGCAATGGCAAAACAAGAACTAGCTCTGTCCAGCTTCAAACTCTTGACCCTCAGTGGAGTGGTGTGCATATTCTTCTCATTTTCTTTCTTGTTTGTTAGTTGTTTTTAGTGTCATATGCTTACTTGATACTTTTGCAGAGATACTAGAGTTTGATGCTGCAGAAGAACCACCTTCGGTGTTAGATGTGGAAGTTTTCGACTTCGACGGTCCATTTGATCAAGCTTCATCGCTTGGGCATGCAGAAATTAATTTCCTAAAACACACTTCTGCTGAATTGGCAGACATTTGGGTTCCTCTCGAGGGAAAAATTGCTCTGTCTTCACAATCGAAGTTGCACTTGAGGATCTTTTTGGACAATAACAATGGAGTTGAAACTATCCGAGACTACCTAACAAAGATGGAAAAAGAAGTTGGGAAGAAGGTAGGGTTATATCTTCTCTTTTTTCCTCCAAATTGTTTCGCATTAGCAGAAGTGTAAAACATCCAACTGATATGCTTGGCAGTTAAACGTTCGGTCACCACACAAGAACTCAACATTTCAGAAAATTTTTGGGCTGCCTCCAGAAGAATTTTTAATCAACGACTACTCGTGCTCCCTCAAAAGAAAGATGCCATTACAGGTTTCATTGGAGTATATGCTAAGTTATTATGTTTCAACTTCTAAGTGATCTGTGGTGTTTGATTGTTGTTTCAATGTATTATGATTATGCCAAATCTGTTAATGATGAACTGATATAAACAAATTAATTAAGCGAGGAAGAAAACAAAGAAAGAAATTAGGGAAGCAAATTAGTTCAAGTTCAATTAAAATCTTGGTGTTAAATAGCATTCACATCTGAAAGTTTCTGACTATGTGATATCTTTTCCATTTCAAAAATATGGGGATGCTTTCCTAGGTAGCATTCACTAATTTTCAACAGAGATATATACAACTGACGCTCGACCAGATGGCTTTATTTTTAATTGGTTGTTTTTAACACACGGTTTATGAACATTTGATCTTCAACTCCTAGGGGTTGAAATTAGCATATCACTTAATTTTTGTATTGCTACTACAGGGGCGGATCTTTCTATCTGCCAGAATTGTTGGATTTTATGCAAATTTGTTTGGTCACAAAACAAAGTTTTTCTTACTGTGGGAGGATATTGAGGATGTTAATGTGGTTTCCCCATCATGGTCAACCATGTGGAGCCCTGCACTTGTAATAATTTTGCGCAAAGGTCGAGGAGTTGATGCTAGGCACGGTGCTAGGTATCAAGATGAAGAAGGCCGACTGCATTTCTGTTTTCATTCATTTGTGTCATTCAATGTTGCAAGCAGGTATTATGGGGAAATTTTTTGGTGTCAGTGACAAAAAATATAGGACTTGCATTTGATTGCACATTATGTTTCGGTGATGATGAGATTAGAACATTGTTTTGTTGTAGCAGGACAATCATGGCCTTGTGGAGAACAAGGACACTGCCTTCAGATCAGAAAGCACAAATTGTAGAAGTGCAGCAGGAGAAGGATGAAAAGCTTGTTTTGTCTGAAGACAATGCATCCTACTTGGTCGTTGAGGATGTACAAATGTCTAAAGTCTATTCTGCAGAACTACCAGTCAGTGTAAGTTTTTCCTTGCCTTAAGTTTTCCATCTTACATTTGACTGTCTGAATTTTGTGGTGTTGTTTTGACGCTGAGCTTCTGTCTGTTTTATCTGTAAAATATGATTGGCGGGAAATCTGAGGAAGTACTTTCCTAGAATATCTCAAGATTTATTTTTACATATTTTTGAAGCTGTTAGTGTAAGTTTTGACATAAATTACTGCCCCAAACCAGAACTGAATTGACTTCTGCGTTCTGCTAGGACTAGAATGAGCAATTTAGTCGTTTAAGTCGTAAACAAGTGTTATAATTATATTTGTTCAGGTCTATATCGCTGGTCAGGTTGTGGAGAAACTTATCCAATAATCCTACTTCTTTTCCTCTGCCTGGGGAATTGACCAGTCTAGACTAGATCTCTTGAGTAACTAGGGGCCTTGGATTTTTTGCTGGAAATTCTGCAGGTTAAATCACTGATGCAGATGTTTGATGGAGGAGATTTGGAGCATAGAGTAATGAGCAAATCTGGCTGTCTCAATTATGTGACTACTTCATGGGAAACTGTAGCTCCCAATGTTTCTGAGAGACTCGTATCTTACAAATTCAACCGCTTCATCTCAGTCTTTGGTGGTGAAGTTACAATCACACAGCAGAAATCTCCTATCGCAAATGACGGTGGATGGACCATCAATGAGATCATGGCCCTGCATGATGTCCCGTTTGGTGATCATTTCCGAGTACGTTTCAATTGTTCATCACAGTTGTCCTTTCTGTAAAAGCAGGAAAAGTTGATTAGGTTTATTTCTTAATCCTTGCAGGTGCAGTTCAGATACGAGATCAAAGACTCTACTTCTGTACATAATTCAAGCAAGTGTGATGTTAGTGTTGGTGTAATGTGGCTGAAAAACACCAAATTTGAGCAGAGAATAACTAGGAATGTTGTAGGGAAATTCACCACGCGACTGAAGGATATACTAGAGTTGGTTGAAAGGGAGATATTATTGTCAAGTTGATAGGAACCAGGCAAATGTTGCCACTTACACACTTAGATACGACCTGCTCAACTTTAGAGTTGTTACGACTAATCAATACCACGGTAACATCTGATGAACTTTTCACGCTTTATATATCATCTCACAGTAGTGATTCAATACTCCATGTTCTATTGTTAACTTATGGTTCAAGGGGGAACTCGGCTATTTTTGGTCCCGTGTTCTCTCAGTTCCTTTGGTTAAGGTGCAGTAAAACCCCAATAGAATAATTACTCCATGTTACTTGTCTGTGTTAGCCTTGGAGCTTCTTTTGCCCCATATGTAACAACGGACCAGAAAACATATTCGGCGTTTTTATTCGATGCCACAGTGGAAGAACATAAGGAAGATATTCATATAAACAGACTTCTACTCTTTATAACTGGATCACAGAAGCAATTGCAAGTAAGAGATTAAGTGTTCCAATTGAGCATGAAACATCTCTTTTCCCTCGTGTCTTGCACATGACTAAATATAAACAATAACTTCCTTAATCAAAGAGATCAGATGTTACCAACTTATCTACACTAGAGAATTGAATACGTTGCTGTCACTGTGCCTACTGTATGACATAATAGGCTCATTAACAAAAGTATGCACTGGCTTCCATAACCATAAATTACTACGAACTCAATAAATGCTTATAAAATTAACGCAGGGTCAATGGAGCGGGATGAACCTTTACAAAAAACAATGGAGACGGGATCTTTTGCGTACCAACTTCCCTTGATTGTTCTTTGCGTTTTATTCTAGTTGTACTAGGATCACCGTAACGCATCAAATGCCGTCAAACTTCCGTGAACATTTTATTTGAAAATATTTAGAGATTTAATCAAAATTTCCTTTAAGTTTAAAGTTTGAAGGTATATTAACTTTTTGCGAATAGATGTTCATGATCAAATAAAACACTAAGTTATCAATACAAGTGATAAAGATCAATAATTCAGCATCAAAAATTTGGATTCAACATTTCTAGATTCGTCCGTTTTGTTTTAAGAGTATATCTTCTTTCTATTAGCATGCTTTCTCAACTGGTCTGATTCCTACATATCTGTCAACTCTTGAGCATGTTTAGAAATTGAGTTTCAGTTAAAACAACGAAGACTGCTCGAAAGCTTGGTAAGAGTATCATCTACTTTTTCATTTCAGACTTGTCATTTAATTTGTGTCAATACCTTAGGAAAAAAGTTTGATTGTAAAAATGAGGTGCTTTAATACTTATTATTGGTTGGCTCTAACACTAATAAGTTTTCAATTTTATGATATAACACAATGTATACGGTAGAAATCGGGGCTATCCGATTTTGCTATTTGGTCAAGATGGGAATGGCACGTTGATGATAGGCTATAATTACGTATTTTAGTCGTTTATTACACTCTAGTTTACTGCACTTTAATTGAGTTTGAGCTTTAATCGCTAGTGTTTTGCACTAACTGTGTGTTTTATGCCTTGTAGGAGTGATTCCGAGCTATATAGATGTTATGGAATAAATTTAAGTGATTTTGAGTTTTGAAGTATTAGTAAAAGCTCAAGTAATTAAGTCAGGATCGTCTTCGGGGGTCAAATATGATAGTTGAGAACAAACGAAGACTCGAAGAGGCATATTGCGCACTGCCTAGTAAAATGAACATAACCTTTTGCTCCAAACTCCATTTTGGCTATATAATATATGGTTGGAAAGCTAATTCACAGGGATACGACTTTCATGTTTTACATTTTTCATAATTCCAAACGGAACATGGTCAAAAACGCGATCGAAACTGCGAATGCGGACCTGACGCGGACTGGGGCAGAATAAAACCCCATTAGCGCGACCTGCGCATGGTTTTAGCGCGCCCGCGCTACTCCAGACCTGAAAAACAGTCATTTTTCGCGTAGGAGAAGGTATAATTGTTTGAGCCCGACCCTACTTGGTATATATACATGGGAGAACGTTATTTTTGAGAGATTGGATATATTTTGGACACAAAATTCGACCTAAGGAGGCAGAGACACAAGAGGAGCAAGGCGGGGGAATTCTTCTACGAGTTTTTCCTTCTTCTTCCTATTTTACATTGTTCATGAATTCTTTTGTAGTTTTTATCATTGTTATGAGTAGCTAAATCTTTTAACCTAAGGTTTTGGTGGAACCCGTTGGGGATAAACTCGTTGTTATATTCATATAGTTTTGATTTGGTTGTTAATCTCTATTTGTTCAACTACGTTCTTGTTGTAGTTGATTGAAAGGCCATCAATTAGCTGTTCCTATTTAGTGTGTATCAGCTCGGGAGAGAGTACATATTTAGGTAGTTGTTGAACAACACAACTCCCCAAAGTATATGAGGGATCCATAACCGAGGGTTTAGAGGTTGGATTAGGGATAACGATACCTCGGGTGCAATCTAAAGTGAACTGTAATGAAATCTAGCTAGCATAACTTGGGAAAGTGCGGTTAGTAAATTATCATAATTACTTGGGAAAGATTTATGATAACTGCAGGGTTCATGATTGATAGAGATAACTAAGTCGAAACTATAGGAAATATACAATAAGGGAAATCAACTACGGGGAAACCATAACCTTAGACCTTTTTATCCAACTGTTTACAACTTCTTGTTAGTTAATCTTAGTTTTATTAATTCTGTTCAGCTGTAGTAGTAAAAACAATACCAAGTAATATTCACAAAGTTTGAGAAAGTTGACTAGTAAGAATTTAGTACTCTAAAGACTTCCCTTGATATGTTAATCCTTTGTGGGATTCGACTCTGGGCATAATACCCCAGATTATATTTGCAACGCCCGCTCAGTCTTTTAATAGACACAGTTGAGCGTGATCAAATTTTAGCGCCGTTGCCGGGGAGTTAACAATATTATCAATTGTAGTTGGAGGAAAAATACAAAATTCTTAAGTGTAGTCAATTTTCTTTGATTTCATTCACATATTGAATTTCTTTTATATGACTGGGCACAACGTACAACGGAGAATTTGGCCACAACGATAGTAGTCCCAAAATACAGGCTGAATCTTTTCAGATCACGAACAACATGCTGCACTTGTTGCAGAACAAGGGGCTATTTTCGGGGTCGAACATTGAGGATCCTCTATCAGCTTGTCTCATGAACCTAGATGAAGCTAATGGAGAAGACTTGGTAGAATGGGTATGTCACAATCCAAATTCCCAACCTTAGGGATCGTGATGGCGCCTAACACCACACTTTCTAGGCAAGCCAATGTTAGAGTTCACTCAAGTATTTTCGTTAATTACTCACTTAAACAGGAAAGAACAATTTTAAATTAAACTTGATCCAATGGATTTCAATAAAAACTTCCGAATATGAAATAAAAATAATAATAAATTAAGCTGAACCACGAACTAATTCTATAAATAAATCTAGAACTACCCGAGAGTCTGGTGTCACAATTCACGAACTACTAAAGAATACTACAAATAATGGGAGACTCTCGGAATCTGAATAATATAAAACAGTATATGTAAAAATAGGAGAAGACTCTCGGAATCTGCAAACGCCCGCAGATGTACCTCGTGTCTCCAAATGAATNAGTGTAGTATCAGTACAACCGACCCCATGTACTGAGTAAGTGCCGAGCCTAACCTCGGCGAAGTAGTGACGAGGCTAAGGCTGGGCTTTAACAATATAGTCGATAACAATATTAAATAACAAAGCAGTAGAGAAGTCTAAATAAATAAATAAATAAATGCTGCAACAAATTTTCATAACTCAACTGCCTTTTTCAGATCTCAGCTATAACCAATCCTTAAATAAATTTCCAAATTTCCAAACTTTAGCTTTAAATAAAAAAATAGTGCCAAAATATATAAAGAATAGTAAAGTAAATATTTAAGCTTTTCAAACTTTATTTCTTTTTTAAGATCAGAAAAAAATATAAATGTCCTCCCTTATCGCTCCTTGTTGCGGTGTGCAACCGGCTCCCACTTGTCCTCCCTTATTGCTTCTCCCTAAATATATCACCCTTATTACTCTTGTTGCGGCGTGCAACCCGATCCCACCTGTCCACCCTTATCACTCCTTGTTGCGGCGTGCAACCCGCTCCCACCAGACATATCATATCAATTTATTCATAAATTTCACAATTCAGGCCAAGCCTTTCACAATATTTTTGTCTCAATAATTATAAATAATAAACTGCATTTTCCTCATAACTTCATCAATATCCTCTCAACCATGAAACCAACAGGAACATAAGAATATCAATATTTATTTCGTAAAACAATGCCAAGCTCCTCAACCGTTTTATATCACAGGGGAGTCAATTCAAACAATCAATATTTTTCAAAAAATAGTCACAACAATATATAACAACAAATTAATCTGGCCAAATAGTCATGGAAACAATAACGAACATACAACAAGTAAAACCATAATCAAATAAGTGAGGAACGAGAAAGGGATCATGTTCAACAGACAATTTGGGTGGTGCATAGGTACTCGTCACCTCACCTATACACCACACCCATGCTTTTCACATAACAAACAAGTGGGGAGTCCTATTCCCTCAAGCCAAAGTTAGACCAAACACTTATCTCAATTTCGCAAGCCACTCACTGCTCAATTATCGCTTTTCCTTTTAAATTCACCTCTAACTTGCTCGAATCTAATCACAATTAACTTAATATCATTAACTAATGCTAAAGGAACTTACTTTATTGAATAATATAATTTTTCCTAAATTTTCTATAAAAAAAAGTGAAAACCCGACCCTGAGCCCGCTTGGTCTAAACTCGGGGTTCAGACTAAATTACGTTTACCCATTCACCCACGAACCCAAATATGCTATTAGTTTTGAAATCCGACCTTAATTTTATATAAAAATTTAATTTTTACAAAACCTCATAATTCTACCAAAATCCTAAATTTTTACCATGGAAATCCTTTGTTTTTGCTTTAAAAGTGATGCAAAATAGTAAGGAATTGAAAGAACAAGGTTTGGAATTGATTACCTATGAATTGGGTATGAAGATTGTTGAAGAAAACTCGTTTTTAGGGCTGGAACCTTGAAAGATTGGAGAAGACAAAGGTCTGCCCGTTTTTAATATATTTTCTGCCAGCTATTATACCTCGTTTCTCATGCCAAACGATGCCTAAACTCGATTTTCATATTTCCAATGCATTCCTTGTGAAATTCTAGTCAAGTTAGGCTTTTGAATCACTCCATTTGACCTTATAATGAAGGAGATATGTAGGTTTTAATATTTACAATTAGTGCAGATTTTTAATACGCCGTCAGGGGTAATTTCGTCATTAACCTGACAAATCTGACAACCTTAGTAAAATGATCATAAAATCCTCATACGATGTCCAAATTCGATGATTCTTTTTTCTACGGGTCCGTAATTACGATACGGATCTAATACTTCATTCAAAACATAAATCAGAGCTCATTTGTTCAACATAATATTATTTATGCTTGAAGAAATGACGTCGAAACATAAGAAAGAACGAGCGCAACACAACCCAAACCTATTTGAAACTCACCCGAGCCCTCGGGGCTCTAAACCAAACATGCACGCAAGTCTAGAAGCATCATACGGACTTGCTCGTACGATTAAATCATGAAAATAACATGTAAAACTATGAATTAAATCTCAAAACTCATTATTTTCCTCAAGAACACTTATAGTTCATAACCTTTCAATCGGATGTCCGAATCACGTCGAAAAGAACTCCGTTTTTCACCAAATTTCACAGGCAAGGCCTAAATATCATAACAAATCTTTACCGGCCTCCGGAACCAAAATACGGGCCCGATACCAATGACTTCAAACATTAATTCTTTTCTTTATTTCATAAATATTTCAGCAAAACAATTTCTTTCAAAAATTGATTTCTAAGGCTTGGGACCACAGAATTCATTTTCGGGCATACGCCCGAGTCCCATATTTTACTGCAGACTTCCCGGGATCGTCGGAACACGGATCCGGGTCCGTTTACAAAATATTGACCAAAGTCAACTTTTATCAAATTTAAATTCTAAAAATCATTATTTCTCATATTTTCACATAAAAGCTTTCTGGTTTCACGCCCGGACTGCGCACGCAAATAGAGGTATTTAAAATTAATCTTTTTATGGCTAATAAGCCAAGAACGGAGTCTTAATTCATAAAATGACCCGTTGGGTCATCACAATCTCCACCTCTAAAACAAACGTTCGTCCTCGAACGGACATAGAAAATTGCCTAAATTGGCGAACAAGTGTGGATATTTACACTGCATGTCCGACTCGGACTCCCAATTAGCTGCCTCAACGGGTTGGCCTTTCCACTGCACTCGAGATGAAGGAAAACTCTTATACCTCAACTGACGAACCTGCCGGTCTAAAATGGCTACCGGCTCCTCCTCATAAGTCAAGTCTTTGTCCAATTGGACAGAGCTGAAATTTAACACGTGGGACGGGTCACCATGATATTTTCGGAGCATGGACACGTGGAATACCGGGTGAACCGAGAATAACCCTGGAGGCAATGCAAGTCATTAAGCTACCTCCCCCACCTTATCAAGAATCTCAAACGACCCGATATACCTAGGGCTCAACTTACCCTTCCTCCCAAATCTCATAACACCCTTCATGGGTGACACACGAAGCAATACTCTCTCTCCAACCATGAATGCCACATCACGGATCTTTAGATCGGCATAACTCTTTTGCCTAGACTAAGCTGCACGAAGTCTCTCCTGAATAATCTTGACCTTATCTAAGGCCTCCTGAACTAAGTCTGTCCCCAACAACCGAGCCTCTCCCGGCTCAAACCATCCCATTGGCGATCTGCACCATCTACCGTATAACGCCTCATAAGGAGCCATCTAGATGTTCGACCGATAACTATTATTATAAGAAAATTCCGCTAACGGCAAGAACTGATCCCATGAACCTCCAAAGTCAATAACACAAGCGCAGAGCATGTCCTCTAATATCTGAATGGTACGCTTGGACTGCCCGTCAGTCTGAGGGTGAAATTTTGTACTCAACTCTACTCGGGTACCCAACTCACGCTGGACTGCCCTCAAAAAGTGCAAAGTAAACTGCATACCCCAATAAAAAATGATAGACACGGGCACCCCATGAAGGCGAACAATCTCCCGAATATACAACTCAACCAATCACTCTGAAGTATAAGTACTAGTCACAGAATGAAGTGTGTTGACTTAGTCGGCCTATCAATAATAACCCAAACCGCATCGAATTTCCTCTGAGTTCGTGGGAGCCCAACAACGAAGTCCATAGTGATACGCTCCCACTTCCACTCAGAAATCTCTATCTGCTGAAGCAAACCACCAGGTCTTTGATGCTCATACTTTACCTACTGACAATTTAAGCAACGAGCCACATAAGCCACAATGTCCTTTTTTATCATTCTCCACCAATAATGTTGTTTCGAATCTTGGTACATTTTTGCTGCACCTGGGTGAATAGAATACTTGGAGTTATGAGCCTCCTCAAGTATCAATTCACGGAGGCCATCAACATTAGGCACACACAACCTTCCATGCATCCTCAAAACGCCATCATCTCCAACTGTAACCTGCTTGGCACCCCCGTACCGAACTGTGTCCCTAAGGACCTCCAAATGTGGGTCAGCATCCTGCCGCTCTTGGATGCGATCAATTAGAGAGGACCGAGCGACAGTACAAGCTAGGACACTGCTGGGCGAAATATCCAACCTCACGAACTGATTAGCCAAAGTCTGAATGTCTGAAGCCAACTGTCTCTTGCCAACTGTAATATACGCAAGACTGCCCATACTCACCGCTTTTCTACTCAATGCATCGGCCACCATATTGTCCTTCCCCGGGTGATACAATATAGTGACATCATAATCTTTTAACAACTCTAACCACCTCCGCTGCCTCAAATTTACATCTTTCTGCTTGAATAAGTACTGGAGGCTGCGATGGTCAGTAAAAATCTCACACGACACGCCTTAAAGATAATGCCTCCAAATTTTCAAAGCATAAACAATAGCTGCCAACTCTAAATCATGAACATGGTAATTCTTCTCATGGACTTTCAACTGACGAGACGCATACGCAATCACCCTGCCATCCTGCATCAACACTGCTCCAAGTTTATGTAGTTGAGCGCATCGGTACACACTTCAAGTATTTTTATTCCACATTGTGTTTGGATGATGATATGAAAATAGAGTCATCCGAGCCACTTGAGGAGTCAAGGAATAAGGAACAAGATGCCTACACTCTGGAATTCTTCTTGCTAGAAAGTCGGGACTACATACCTCATCTAAAGGCCAAGGATTGTAAAATAGTACAATGGTTGCTCGGGCATATTAGATTTGTTCCACCACCTCTGGAGCACAACCGAAAACTTGAAGCCGAATTGGGGGTCCAATTCATAAGTTCAAAGTGGAGGCAAAAAGTGATTCACGTCGTGCCGCGACGTTAAATCAAGCGCTTGTTGGGAGGCAACCCATCTTTACTGCTTCTTTTATTTTTATTTTTATTTTTATATTATATTATATTATATTATTTTTGTAGCGTCTATTTTTGATTTTTTTAGGAGCATAGAAAGCAAAGTTATTGGAAGGAGCAACAACAAACCATTGGTTGGAACTAAGTGTGAGGTACCCGCACGAAGGACCAGGCCTGGGAGAAGTCTGAGTACCCCATGAGAAGCTAGTGCTTCGGCCTTTGGCCTACCGGGGAGTTTCTTTTACCCTCTTGTATGTATGGGTGTGCATTGGGGACAATGCACAATTTTAATTGTGGGGTGAGGAGATTGTCTGTGTGACTTTCTATGCTATTTTAGTTGCGTTAATTTAATTGAATATTTTTTTAATAGACAAGATTTGACTTTTCCCGACGATGGATCTATTAGACAATTTTCTTGAGGGATTTAAGTCTAAAGAAAAAAAAACAAAAAGATTTTCTTTTGTTAGGTAGTGTAGCAATTCCCCCTTGATTTTTCTTTGTGCCGCGGTTCTTTTCCAAGGGTTTTGTTTGAACCGGGTGTAGTTAGTTTTTTTTAGGAATATGAGACATTGTGTTGTGTTTTGAATAGAAGCAATATCTCTTGACATTGTTATGCCTTGAGAATAGTGAGTACCTTGGTTGTGACGCTTAGGCTCATGTTTTTTACTCTTGTATAAGTACCTTAAATTGTATTAGCTTAACTTTGCTTAACTGCTTTGACTAGAGTGTCTTGATGAACCCAATCCTGAGGGAGATAAGTGTCATGTGTGTGTGAGTCTTGAGTGTTATTCTGTGCATTGTACTTGATGCCTAGAACTTGCCCCGTGAAAGATGCACTGTTTTGAAAAAGTAAGAGTCACTTGAAAAAAAAAGAAGGAAAAAATAGTTGTATTGTTGTGGAAAAAAAATATTCCTTGACAAGTGGTGACTCTTGATGTAATTGTGCTTAAAGAAGTATGGGGTAAAATATATTGACGTGAAGGCGGAGCTTGGTTTGACATAAGTATGGGGTTTGAATGTTAAAGTATATGTATTAAAGTGCTTAGGGAGGTGTAGTCACTCTTATATCTAAATATATCCTACTCATCCCGCATCCTACATTACAACCAAATAAAGTCCTACTTGATCCTATACTGAATGAGCTCGATTAGTAGAGTAGTACACTACGGGCAAGACTATGGTGCATCTTTTGTGGCACATGAATGTTATTTCTGAGAGTGAGTGAATTCTTTCTATCTTAAGTTCCTATGTGTTCTTAAATTTTATTGTGCGGAACTACTCTCTTTTGTTATGTGAGGGCACTTGATTCACGAAGGAAAGGTAATGTCAGTGACCTCTATGTTAGAGTAAGTGGGTGAGCTGTGAATAATGCGTGGTACTTGTGAGTCAAATCTTGAGGTGAAGATGTTACGCTTTTGTGCTTAGTCTATTTTAAATATTCTTGGTGTGATGAGTTAGGAGAATTGCTTAAAAAGGTCGTGTCTATATAAAGTGTAGTTTGATTGCTCGAGGACGAGCAATGGTTTAAGTGTGGGGTGTTGATGATAGGCTATAATTACGTATTTTAGTCGCTTATTACACTCTAGTTTACTGCACTTTAATTGAGTTTGAGCTTTAATCGCTAGTGTTTTGCACTAACTGTGTGTTTTATGCCTTGTAGGAGTGATTCCGAGCTATATAGATATTATGGAATAAATTTAAGTGATTTTGAGCTTTGAAGTCTGAGTAAAAGCTCAAGTAATTAAGTCGGGATCATCTTCGGGGGTCAAATATGATAGTTGAGAACAAACGAAGACTCGAAGAGGCATATTGCACACTGTCTAGTAAAATGGACATAACCTTTTTCTCCGAACTCCATTTGGGCTATATAATATATGGTTGGAAAGCTAACTTATAGGGATACGACTTTCATGTTTTACGTTTTTCCAAATTTCAAACAGAATAGGGTAAAAAATGCGATCGAAACTGCAACTACGGACCTGACGCGGACTGGGGCAGAATAAAACCCCATTAGCGCGACCTGAGCATGGTTTTAGCGCGCCCGTGTTACTCCTGACCTGAAAAACAGTCCTTTTTCGCGTAGGAGAAGGTATAATTGTTTGGGACCGACCCTACTTGGTATATATACATGGGAGAACGTTATTTTTGAGAGATTGGACATATTTTGGACACAAAATTCGACCTAAGGAGGCAGAGACACAAGAGAAGCAACACGGGGGAATTCTTCTACGAGTTTTTCCTTCTTCTTCCTATTTTACATTTTTCATGAATTCTTTTGTAGTTTTTATCATTGTTATGAGTAGCTAAATCTTTTAACCTAAGGTTTTGGTGGAACCCGTTGGGGATAAACTCGTTGTTATATTAATATAGTTTTGATTTGGTTGCTAATTTCTATTTGTTCAACTACGTTCTTGTTGTAGTTGATTGAAAAGACATCAATTAGATGTTCCTATTTAGTGTGTATCTGCTCGGGAGAGAGTGCATATTTAGGTAGTTGTTGAACAACACCACTCCCCAAAGTATATGAGGGATCCATAACCGAGGGTTTAGAGGTTGGATTAGGGATAACGATAACTCAGGTGCAATCTAAAGTGAACTGTAATGAAATCTAGCTAGCGTAACTTAGGAAAGTGCGGTTAGTAAATTATCATAATTACTTGGGAAAGATTTATGATAACTGCAGGGTTCATGATTGATAGAGATAACTAAGTCGAAACTATAGGAAATATACAATAAGGGAAATCAACTACGGGGGAAACCATAACCTTAGACTTTTTTATCCAACTGTTTACAACTTCTTGTTAGTTAATCTTAGTTTTATTAATTCGGTTCAGCTGTAGTAATAAAAACAAAACCAAGTAATATTCACAAAGTTTGAGAAAGTTGACTAGTAAGAATTTAGTACTCTAAAGACTTTCCCTGATACGTTAATTCCCTGTGGGATTCAACTCTGGGCATAATACCCCAGATTATATTTGCAACGCCCATTTATTCTTTTAATAGACACAGTTGAGCATGATCACACGTCGAAGAGCTAGCACGTCGAGTCCGAAATCGAAGCCTTTTTTCAGATCGAGGTCGCCATCAATCGAGGCTAGACAGGGATCGACTCCGAATAACATCGGCATAGCTTTATAACGGAAAAGGCGAGATATCCGCAATTGGTCGAGGATCGTGGCATAAATCTCGGGACGGATCTATCTATGGCGGTTAATCAGCTGTTATTAATAGGGGTGTTCATGGTTCGGTTGGATCGGTTTTTCTCAAAAAAGATACCAAACCAAGTAAGTCAGTTTTTCAAATATTGGAACTAATCCAAACCAATTAAGTCGGTTTTTTATTGATTCGGTTTTTGTCGGGGTTTTATTGGTTTTTCGGTTATTTATCGATTTTTCTCTTAAATCTAGGACATACACTACCAAACGCATATTCCTGCGACATTTTCAACATAACACTATCAAATCAATTGTTTTTTGAGAAATTTATCATTTATCAAGATATATTGATGATAATTGAATAAAATAGTGATGAATAATTTAAGTACTTAATTAAAAATTGATTTATTTTTAGCATGAAATAAATTCTTTTATACTTAGCGAAAGAAAATTTACCAATCAAACTAGAATGTAAAGGCAAAGAATTAGATTATTAAACATCAAAGAACTAGACTAAAATTATAAATGACTAATATATACCATAAATCTTTAGAAACTTTATATAAAAAATATGCACATATATAGGTGTAATAATAAATTTAAATAGCTACATTTATAGTCGGTTTGGTTCGGTTTTTTTCGTTTTTTTAATGAAACCAAAATCAAACCAAATTTGATCGGTTTTTAAATTTCAAAATCAAAACCAAACCAAACCTAAAATGTATCGATTTTTTTATCGGTTTGGTTCGGTTTTTCGGATTTTTATTAACACCTCTAGCTGTTAATATGAATTCCTGCTATAATTAGAAGTGTATCTTATTTAGGACTCTTCTATTATATGTAGAGGAATTCCATTCATTTGTAATGATCATTATTCCCTGATAAAAATATATACACTCGTTATTTTCTTGTTATTTCACTTAGTGTTTATCAGAGTTGCTTTATCATTTACTATTTTTACTATTCCACCTCGAGAATATCCAAAATCGAGGTCGAGGCTTTGCTTAAATACTGTTTGATTTATTTTATTATCTAATTCATTCATTTATTTTGTTATTTATCAATTGGTATTGAACGAAATCACATATCCTTAAAACCACATTATAAATTTAATTGTTATCCGAGTTTTAGGGTAAACACACAAATTAAAGTCACATTCAAATTTAGAAAATTCAACTAGTAAAGACTGAAGAGTAGTGCTGGCAAAATGAGCCCACATTTTGCTAACCCGCCCATATTTTAATAGGTTGGGTGAGTGATATTTAAGTTGGATAAAATTTGGGCTTCAACCCATAGAAATATGGATTTTCATGGGCAAAATATGAGTTAGACTAGTGGGTTATGTTCCAACCTTTTCATATTTGTTTAGCTTAACATTTTCCTTATAAATTCATTTTTCTCTAATTGAAGGAAATTATTTTCCTTATCAAGAGAAAGAAAAATATTTTTCAAAACTCTTTTTCAATGTAACCCACCATATGCTTCATCCCCACCACCCCACCCCAAACCACTCTAGCCCACCCCACCCCTACACCCATTACTACTATCCCAACCCCACCCAACTCAATAGAAATATTATTAAGGTTGTGTTTGGTATAAAGGAAAATGTTTTCTTAGAAAACAAGTAGTAATCTTATTCATTTTTTGGTGTTTGACACGCAAATCAAGGAAATATTTTCTCAAGAGTATTCATAAATAATTTTGATACAATAAAACATGAAGCCATAAACTTTCGAACCAACAACATTCTGAACCCACAAATTTCATAAACTTCTGAACCGCAAAACTTTCGAAACCACGAAAGTTCGAACCCATAAACTTTATAATTTCTAAACCCGTAAACTTCGAAACACATAAACCTCCGAACTCATAACTTTGGAACTTGTAAAATTTTGAACATGTAAATCGAAAGATGAAAAAAGTAAAACTGAAAATATATTTTTCCGGGGGGTGGGGGTGCAGAATAAAAACAAAAATTTAAAAATTACAAAAAAGTAAAAAAAGAAAATTGTGCAAGAGTGGGGGTAGGGGGGTTGCAGAAAAGAAAAGCAGAAATTTTAAAATTACAAAAATAAAAGTAAAAATAACTTTTTCTTCTGCGGGGTGGGGTGACTTTTTGGAGAGAGGGCACGGGGTGGGGTTAGGTGGGTAGGTATGAGGTGGGTTGGTGAGGGTAAGGAATAGGGTGAGGAAAATTGAGAAGGAGTTTTAGAAAATATTTTCTCTTCTTTTGGTAGGGAAAATATTTGAGTTGATTAGGAAAATATTTTTTAAAATATTTAAGCCAACCAAACATGGGAAAATTAAAAAATATTTTCCGAAAAAAAATACAGCCCGTATAGAATTAATATGAGTTAACCCATATTCAACCCGCCAATTTGATATCCAATCTATTTTTACCCGCATAATATGAATACACAAAGGGGAAAGTGAGTCCAGATTGGATCTACAACCCCCCCGCCCCCCCCCCAAACCCAAAACTAATAAGTAAAAAAGATCTCCTTTCTTTTTCTTCAAAAAATCGAGATGCGATCTCTTTTTATCTTTTATCTTTCAGATGCGATCGAACCGTAGAAAACGGTTAGTTCGTCAGCCGGCCTGCCTGCTCACGAGTTGACGCATACTTCCACACTATCAGTTATCACAATAATCTTTTTCAACTCTAAACCCCGAAAATCCCTTCTCAATTTCAGAAGATAATCTCTGATCTCAAATCCGCCGGTAGTAGCAGCAGCCATGGATCCAAACCCTACCAAATTCCCAATTCTCTCCTACGTCATGTCCAAGCTTCCCAGTATTGGCCCTAAACGCACCGCCGCCGATGAATTCGACATCGAACAGCCCCAACCCCTCCCTCAACCTCCCAAAGAACCTCACTTCGACATCACCGAGCGTATGCCTCATCTCACCGACCCTAAGGTCGTCGCCGCAATGAACTCAGCCGTTGCTGACGTGGCACAGACCCGATCAATGCTCAAAACCCTAGGCGAGCGGCCTGATCACGAGCTTGTCGACACTGCCAGGATGAAGCTAGCCGAGATTGAAGCCAACTTGTCCAAGCGTCTCGCGGAGGTTGTCCTTTCGCCACGTCCGCCGGAGATGGAGAGGGAGGATTGGAGATCGGACTTGGCGGTCAAAGAGGACGAGTGTCGAAAGGCTGCGGAACAGGAGAAAGAGGAGTATAAGGCATTGATAGCTTTGGATGAGTTGCACGAGGCGTATGAGAAGATGTTGAAGGACGCGGAGCGAAGGTTGGAGAAGATTTATGAGACTGCCGTTGCTGGTGGTGATGCGGAAGCACTTGAACAGGCGTTTGGTGAGAAGAGTTCTGAGTTCAAAGAGGAAGTGAATGAGGAAGTTATTGCTATTTTGCAGGAGGCGTCAGGGAAGAGTGTAGAAAGGGTTGATTTATCCGGCAGGCAGCTGAGGATGCTGCCTGAAGCTTTTGGGAAGATTCGCTCCTTAATTGTGCTTAATTTGTCCAATAACCAACTCGCGGTATGCCCTAGTTCCGAAATCCCTACTTGAAGTTACATTTCATACTGCTTGTTCTCGACTTTAACTTGTGGTCTGTATTAAAATGTCAACTACATGATGCCTTGTTGCATTTCGTGCTAAGTTTATATACTGTATATCAAACTCCAGCCATACTTTTAACCGGATGTGTCTATAGCTAGATGGCTGAAATATGGTAAGGTGAGAGCTGCAGCGATCGACTTTTTCTGTGTCTTTTTGTTTTTCGTATGCTATACTTATTGGTAGTAGCTGAAAGTGGGCCAAAGTGCTAGATAAAATGTAATTCTGGATTTGAGTCCCATGAATGTCATTTCAATTTCTGGGGCAGGTGGGTTAGAGGGTCTCTATCTCGATTTCTGCACCTTTTCCGCGCTTTATTAGTAACTCCGTGACATGGTTTACTGCTTTTTACTATTGTAAGCTGATCATCCTGTGGCTTTTGAGACACTTTTTTTTTTAATAATAAGAGTCCCATCTTTAAAGAATGACATTACGCTACCTGGGAGTCGAACAATTTCTGCTTTGAGTATGATATTTCTACAAAATTTCTATACTTTTGAATATAAAAAAATCATAATTATATTAGTTTGGTATAGCTTCTAAGTATGCGAGTTTTATTTTAAAATTTTTTAAAACTTAATTACACAGAAATCAAGTGGGCTGACCTGGTACTTTGAACCCGGCCAGTCTTCTTATTTAGGAAGGAAGAAGTAGTAATTTTGTATCATCACTATGAAGAGATCAATTAATGGAACCAGTGGGCATCATTAAAGGGGATTAGGTTTCTTTGAACTGGTGAAGGTGCAAGAAGCTTGAGAACCTCACATCTGATTATGGTAAACTTGAATTGAGCACCCAGTTACTCTTCTTGTCCCTTCTAGGAGAACATTACTCATCACACCATTATCATTCCTGGGTCCACTGCGCTTCTTGAAGAATAACTAAAGGATAATATTATTCTGCACTCTCGTCTCCCTGATAGTTGTCTTTTAGTATCCAAGTCCCCCCAAAAAGGTAATATTGTATTCCCTCCACTCCATTTTATCTGTCAGTTTTGCTTTCTGCTGGTCAATTTGACCAATTTCAAAGTTAAATCTGATATAGATCAATTCATATATTGAAGAATGATAGAGGTTGCAGTTTTTGTTGTATGAAAGTGATGAAAGAATACATTTAGGGGTCTTAGTCAAAGATCACTTTGTTTGACTATAGGGAAGCAAAAATGGACAGCTAGTTTTGGTAGAGTGGTAATGAATATGATTGTCATATTGTCAACCATTTGAATCGGCAGAAAATTCCATTGCTGTTACCTTAATTAAGAAGTTCATAGCAAGTTTAGAGCTCTATAATTATTGCTTGTCAATTCATCATAGTATAGGTGCTCAATCAATCAATTACTCCATCTGTACCTAGTAGGGGTCATATGGACCTCATAGGTGATACTTTCTCTTGTACACTTGAAGCAATACTGTTGACTACCTTAAAAGCCAAATGTGGAACGATATCCATTGTGATGTGTCACAACAAATCTATTCTATTTAGAGAACCAGTGGGTACCTGGTCTTTGAAGCTAGTTCGGTTGCTATATATGGCACCATACAGTTTC
The DNA here is from genome assembly GCA_005239495.1 of Nicotiana undulata. NCBI lineage: Eukaryota > Viridiplantae > Streptophyta > Magnoliopsida > Solanales > Solanaceae > Nicotiana > Nicotiana undulata. Next base: position 18,321 of record ML279221.1, on the reverse strand, counting down.
CTGCTCAGTGGATACAGATGCCATGTTGTTAGACTTTGCTTCTACTTAACAATATGGATAATGTCCCGATGCTTCTCTGAAACTGCCAATTAAGTGCATCATTTCCCTCCTGGTATCCTCTTCATGCTTCTTGCATCTGCCAATTGCATAATATTTATGCCACTGTAACATATATTAATAAAATGCATATGCATTGTTGTTTGTGATGGTTGAATGAGAACAAAAGCACATTGTTCTTTGGAATGTCAATTTTTTGCAATTGTTTGCTTCTAAAATTCTGGGGAAAACAGGTTATTCCTGATTCAATTGCGAGCTTGGAAAACCTTGAGGAGCTTCATCTCTCTTCTAATCTCTTGGAATCGCTGTCAGACTCCATTGGTCTGTTGTTTAGTTTGAAGATCTTAGATGTCTCTGGAAATAAGCTTATCACTTTACCGGATAGCATTTGTCATTGCAGGTAATAGTGGTTCAGAAATGAGCTTATTTAGCCCTTCACCCCTCCCGAAGACACTAATTTAGACTTGTCAGTTCTCTCAGACTACTCTTTATTTTGGCTGTTTGCAGGTCGTTAGTGGAGTTGGATGCAAGCCTAAACAAGCTTTCTTATTTGCCAACAAATATTGGGTTTGAACTGGTAAATCTAAAAAGGCTTTCACTTTCTCTTAACAAGCTCCGTTCCTTACCCACTTCCATTGGTGAGATGAAGTCCCTGCGCCTTTTAGATGTGCACTTCAATGAACTACATGGGCTTCCACGATCATTTGGGAACTTGACAAATCTTGAGATCCTCAACCTGAGTAACAATTTCAGTGACCTAACTGAGCTTCCTGACACAATTGGTGATTTGATAAATCTAAAGGAACTTGATCTGAGCAACAACCAGATCCATGAACTGCCTGATACATTTGGCCGCCTTGACAACCTGACTGTGCTTAAGTTGGACGAGAACCCTCTTGTGATACCTCCAAAGGAAGTTATAGTTGAAGGGGTCGAAGCCATAAAGGCTTATATGATTAAGCGACGGCTAGACATACTGATGGCAGAAGAGCCACAGATTATGCTTGAAGAGATGGGACAGACACCGACCGGCTTACTAACTCGAAGTACCTCCTGGTTGAGTGGTGCTGTTTCAAATGTTTTTGGGACTGTTGCAGGGTATTTGGGCAGTGGAGGGAAGTCAGATGCAGACCATTATCTCAACCAGCAGTTATGACTTATGGTGCGAATGAGGTCTTCCTTTAAGCTTTTTCACTTGTCTCTGTTGTTTACCGTTTAAAGTTTTCATGCTTTTCTAATGAAGTCTGAAGGAATATGGCTGATACCGGGCACCTGCACCTTTCTGCTTCCTCAGCATGTCTTTTCCAGTTTGATGTGTGAAGAGAAATGAAGGATGCTGGTGTTTTGCTGCTTGTCAGAGAGAATGTTGATATACAATAATACAAACTATACAATAATACAAACAAGTTTGTTTTGCTCTCTAGACTCTAAAAATGCCTGTGTTTAACATCATGAACTATGCTTTAAGTTCTGACTGCAGAACTACTATGTCGTATCCTCTTCATGATATGATTTCTCATGTTTGAGACACATTAAATCCTAGTTTACCATATGAGATGTGGAGATCTTTTGGTTAAGTCGTTTCCTTAAGGGCTGCTATAGCTCGAGTTATAATCTGGACAAGGGAAAGATAAGTTTTCCTATTGGCAGGCAGCGATGTCTAATTGATGGAAGTGCTATACCAATTCCGTTTCCCCTCAAATGTAAAGGTTTTGGGAATTGCTCAATAATATCTCTCAAATGAATGAGTAGTTGTTGCACCTCGAAATTGATATTTTTCTCATATATCAAATCACGCCAACAGTAAAGCTTGAAGATACAGAACTACTAATGAGACTAATTGACGTTCCAAGTAATCAGCGTTGGGACTAAAGACTGGAGACTAATTGACGTTCAAATCGGTGGAATGTTCGATGTTCGACTATAAAATTCTACAATTTGGTGATTGTATATTCATACATGGTATTTGTATGGTGAGTTATTCAGTTATTTGCCAGCTTTGAATTAAATAAAATGTTAGAATTGAGAATATAAATCTGTATAAGTTGAGAGCACTTGGAAAAACTTACATGTTAGTCGTCTTCGAAATATCCCTCGTCGTCCGAAAATTCTTCCTCTTCACTTATTTCATTTTCATTAGGTGATTCTTGTCCTCATTTCCTATGATTGTTATTTCCTCCAAATTAGCTTCTTCTAATATGCGTTGAGGATGCTTCAAGTCATTTTCTAACTGTCATTCACCATTTGGTTAACACTTGAGGTATCATTTGGTAAGCAACATCTAGCACATTCTCAACTTCCACCCTACCAACATGCTTAGTTTTGATTAGAACCAACCAGTCAGCCGCATCCCTCAGTAATGGATATAGAGCATAATACACTTGCCCAACATTTTCTGCAATTATAAAAGGATTATAGCGATCGTACTCCCTCTTTTTATTAACCTCAAGTATGTTGTACTGCGAGTGTACATTTGTACCTCTTCTAGGTGTTGGGTCAAACCACTTGCATCGGAAAAGTATGATCTTCTTATTTGGCCAACCTAGATATGATAGTTCTATAATCTCTTTGATCACACTATAATAATCATTTTCCCTATCCTGGTTGCCTTCACCACCTTCAACACACACCCCACTGTTATTGCTTTTTTTTTCTACTTGGTACATTCCTCGGCGTGAAATTTGTAACCATTCACAAAATACTTAGACATAGTTGTAACCGTAGAGGCAGGTCCCCAAGGGAAATGACTCTTGGCACGTTCGAGGAAGAACATATGTTTAAATGGGGGAAAATGTAACGAAAGATCGGTCGTTTTGAGCTTTAGTACTTAGTTCTTTTTACGGTCCAATTCCCACCATAGGTTGTGATGACACTCAACGCCGCCGTAGGCAAGCCAAAGTAAATCAATACAATGAACGATATTTCATAGTAACACTTTTCAAAACAAGAAATGAAAAAAAAAGCGAAATCGTCTCATTTTCGTAGTAAAATATTGATATTATCTTCATGATTAAATATGTATGATAATATAAAATCGCATGTCATATTAGAAATGCAACCGACAACAATAGTCTAGATCCCCAAAATCTGATGTCGCAAGTGCACGAGCATCTACTGGAATATAAAATACTGCTATAACAACTATCAGAATAGAAATAGACAGAATACAATAAATGAATAAGACAGGACTTAGTGTGCTACAGATCGTAACATGGAATGTAGCTCACCACAAAGTCTACTCAACAGTTGCGCTTACGCGCTTGGATGACCACCAAATGTATCTGTCTCATTACTTGCACAATTAGTGCAGAAGTGTGGTATGAATACATAAATCAACGCGTATCCACAATGTATCTAGTCTAACCTCGAGAGCTTCAGAGTTGATTTGGGAAAGTATGTTCCAATTTGGAAGTTTTCAATTGGAAGAGTTGACCAAAGTTTGACTTTCGAGTATACGGTCTTGAGTTCGTATTTTGATGGTTGCAATAGGTTTGTATGGAAATTTTGGACTTATGCGTATGCACGGGTTTGGATTTTGATGTTCCTAATATGTTTTGTCTCTAATTGTCGAAAGTTGGAAAGTTGAAGGTTTAAAGTTCATGGAGTTGACTTTGACGTTATGGGGCTCGAATTGTTATTTCGGGAGCTGAAATAGTTTCGTTAGGTCATTTGGGACTTGTGCAAAATTTGAAGTCATTCCGGGTTGGTTATACGTGGTTCGACATGAGAATTTAAAGTTGGAAGTTTGATTTGTTCTTTAAATTTGGATTGCAGTGCGATTTGTGATTTGGATGTTATTTTGTGTGATATGAGACCTCAAGCAGGTCCGTGTTATATTTTGGGACTGGTTAGTATGATCATACAGAATCCCGAGGGCTCGGCAGTGTTTCAGATAAGTTTAGGGCCATTTGGGAGAAGGTTGGTAGAAGTGGTTCTGGTGTAACGCACAGGTGGAGTTCACTTGAGATTATGTAATTCTTAATTTTGAGTTATGCAATACTTGAAGAAAAAGAAAGTCATGCAATACGCTTGCAAAGATGTTACTTTAACTAATAATTCAATTAGAAAAGATGGCTTATCACATGGTGAATAAATATTTATTTTTGTCTTATAAAGACAAATCATTGTTATTGATATTAAAATGTTGTTTAACTAATTGTTGGATCGTAGAAACCTTGTTACTTCCTACGTAAATTAACACCTTATTTGGCCAAACTTTTAAAACGAAAGCGCATATAGAAAACGAAACTCAGACCTATGGTGCCATATAAGATAAGCATTTCCTGATCGTCTATATTTTTTTTATGCTCAATCTTTCTGTTTTCCTTTTTCAGTCTAAAAGGAAAGCGAAGTGACTATCATCGGATAGTCACAGGCGCTTAGAGGTATGAAGTTAAGCGACTGGTTATTCCAGCAACAACTCTTACTGTAACAGAACTAGGACCGTCAACTCCAATTGTAGCAGCGGGAATGTCTTCACCACCATATATTCTAGACTGCACTGAGGAAAGAATGACACTTTACAAATAAGAAGAGGTTTTTTTATAGCACATCCATGTTGAGGGATCTTTCCGACGCTAAGCGCGCTGCATCTCCTGTCCAACCAAGTGAATAATATCTTGTCCAAGCTTGCATCCTTCATGGCGGGTTGCTCATTGTATTTTTATGGAATTCAGTGACCAATTAACCAACCAAGAAAACCACTTGTTACAAATAAGATCTTGTTGTTGCATCGAAAGAGATAAATGTTGACTAATCTGGCTAACATTGAACTTGGTAAAATGAAATGGTTGAATACTTTAAAAATTAGTAAAAAAGGGCAAGTGGGCAAGTAGCGAGCAGAAGCAGTGTTGGACTTTGTGGTCGTTAACGGGAACAAATGAAGAGGAGCACAACCCCGACTTCCGCCTCAACCTCAGGACTTCTCTAACAAAGTCAACTGCAACAAGCTTTCTATTTCTGCTACTATGCCTCTTGTTTACTGTTTAGTTCAGTTACTTTTTTTTTCTTGCAAACAAGAAGGGGAAAAAATAGGGGTGCCTACCGACACCTGTCAAAGTCTTCGGCTTGCGGCCATAGATGAGGCAAAAGTGGGTTTTGCTAAAGATCTCCTTGAAAGAATAAATGAGGCAGTTGTTCTTTCAAGCTCAAAATAGGCCGTCTAGTGCTATGTCTCGTTCGTGATCCCCATCCGGGAATCACATCACTTTTTTAATAGCACCCCAAGAGAACCTTTTAAAGTTATATTAGTACCCTTTACTTAAGAGATTACTTTCTTAGTAGTTGCTAAAGGCTTCTTTCTTCTATATCAGGAATATAGTAAAAAAGTGATCTTCAAGAGTACTTAGACGAAAGTGCTATTTCTTGTCCATTGGATCAGCAAGGGTGTGATTCAGATGGATCAAAAGAAGACCACATTCTGGTAGGAAGGCTGACCACTACATAAGTCGCATCTTTAGTGGTCGCACCGAAAGTACGGTGGAGGTTGGTTGAAGATGATGTTACGCGGCATTCAAAACCAATCTTGAAGCTTGGACTTAGTTGGAAAGGTAGGTGTTCGACATGCCCCTTGCTTGCGAACTTCTTTAGTAGGGCGTAGAATTTGAACGGAATTCCACAATTACAGAAGCTTCGGTCTCGATCGATTATACTTTTGGTTAATTGGGTAGGTGTCGATAGCAGCAGAACCTTTGCTTTGGTCCTTTTGGTTTGAATAGGGGGTCGCCCTTTTTTTGGTTGAAGTAGCCACGCCTTTGGTCGTAGTCAGTTTAAACCCATAAACCCAGTCCAATTGCAGCCATGTTGATCAAGATGATTTTGGCTGCTTTCTTGGGTGTAAGGTTCCTAATGTTCTAACTCAGAAAGTATAGTCGTTTTCTCTTCCTGACCCTTCGGCCACTGAAAGACTGACTGTTGACTTTGATCATTCGTTAGTACTAAGACTTGAATCAGTATCTCAAATAGGGCGATATCAGGCCTCCCAATAGTCAGGTTTCATTGCTTCCGAAATCCCGGTGATGGATGTCTCATCAGGAACCTCTGGTGTTGGATGTAGATTTTGAACTTTAGGATGGACTTCACCGATTTTATTTTAAAGGGAAAGAGGACCTGCTAGTTCTTTTTATGAGGAACAAACATGCGAATTTGTCCTGGAAGTGGAAGAACTGCTGAAACTGCGTGAAACCCTCACAAGGGTTTATGTACAAAGAACAGGGAAACCTTGAATCAGTCTTTTTCGCCACATCGCGTATAAGGGGAATCGAACCCCTCCGCTGCTGGAGGGCAGATGTATAATGTACTACTTCAATCCAACAACTTGTTAGGAGTAGGTCTCAGCCCGGTGACTAGGAAATGGGTTTGCCCTTGAATTGAAGTGATGAGGTCGGAAAGAGGGAAGTAGGGATCCTATTGACTAAAGGTTGGTTCCCTGATCTTGACATCCACTCCAGACTATTTACCTTATTTATGATCTTCTTATGGCCATCACGTAATTAATTTATTTTGAAAATAGTTTTCCTCAAAAAATATTTTTCAAATAAGTACTTTTAGTTACAAGCAGTTTGAATTTAGCTAATATATCATACTATATTATAAGCACGAAGATCGAAAGTTGAACGTGAAAGACTAAAATGTCCCTATAATATCATTGGACTTTTATGCCCTTACAAAATATGTAAGCTACAAAAGTTAGTTTTGTAATGTTAAATCTGACTTGGGATAATCAAAGAATTTATTAAGGTACGTGTATATATTTCAACTTCTCATGCGTATAATAATTTTTTTGAGCTAACATTTACAATTCTTATATTTTATCTTCTCTTTTTATTTTTCTTAACTTAAATATTTAGATTGTTTGATTTCTAAGTGAAATCCTTTCTTATAAATGCAATTCATCGCATTGTACCATCCATGTACAAAACGATCTAGTTTTTTTAATTATGTACTATTCATATGAGATAAACGCGTGCGTGCCTAGGGACTAGTAGTATATTAAAAGCACGAAACCCCTATTGAAATATTGTTTGTCTTTTTTACCCTTTAAAAATATATTTCACATTAGTCAGTAATTTAAGCTAGTTTCCTAATATTTAGGGCTTTATTTAAATATTTTCCTAATATTTAGGGCTTTATTTAAATATTTTCCTAATATTTAGACCTTTAAAATCACTTATATTTTGTGTATCAAATTCTTCCTTGTTTAAACTATATAAAATAACAAATTTGTAATTGAACTTTAAGCAAACAATCTATTTTGCGCACTGATCAGGCCCAACTATGCCTTATAAAAGGATTAAGTGGTCGCTGCAAAAATAATCCGGCTCAAGTGTACTGAGTCGAATCCCACAAGGAACTAACCTATTTGCTACAACTTTTAGTATCGCTAATGATAAGCTCAGATAATTTTCAGAGTTCAAGATTTTATTTGATAACTAACAAAAATTATTTAGCTAAGGAAAAATGACAATAAAAACTATCAATAAGCAAGAATGAAGTTGAATTCAAGGGTAAAAGGATTTAAGGTTATCGATTTCGCTAATTGTCGGATTAATTCCTGACACATTAGCTATAATCTCGCTGTAACCCTCTATAAAGATGATGAGTTCTTGTTTACCTTAATTATCTCTCGATCAATTACGATAATTTACTAGAAGCATTCTCTCGAATTACTCTAGTTGACAATTTGTACAACTCATAAATATCACACCAAAGCTTCGTTATCTCGAATCCCGCTTTTAAATTCAAGTAATTAATCTCTTAAAGTAATCGAAAGTGGCGTTGTTAAACAACAATCTGACCAATTTTTCTTTCTCAAGCAACACAAGATAACTAGACACGATTAATCAAGGGCCCTTTCAATTAATCACAAGAAACACATAGTTGAATAGAGTAAAAACGCCTCAATTATATCAAAACGTAATCAAGACTTCATCCAACAATTGGTTCCATCAACCCTAGATGACGGGTTTATCTACTCATACTACTATGCGAGATTACAATATAAAAAGTCATAACCAACAATGGAATTAAGAAGAAGATGAAAAACTCGTAGAGGAAGTCTCAGTCTTGCTTCTTGTGTGTTCTTGCCTCCAAAATTCTTCTAAAAACAGAGATACTCTCTTTTTGGGCGAGTTGGGCTTCATATAGGTCAAGGTTAGTTGTCTTTGAAATTACCAAATTGGCCTTGGACTATTTTTTTCGGAAGCACGTGCGCGGCCGCGCATCGGCTGCGCACTTTGGCCAGTGTTCTACCTGATATGTGCGGCCAGTGCGCGGTCGTGCATGGACCGCGCACCTGGAGGATTTTTCTGCAACCTTTTTTCTTTCTTCCTATTAAACTCTCTAACCTCGGACAGGCCTTCAATGCTCCATATTAGCTCCAAAACACTCTTTAACGTCCTCATAGTCCGGAATTTCTCCTGCAAAGCATAAAGTTCTCAATTAGAGCAATTTGTTATCATTTAACATTCAAATATCAATAAAGTGTAGCCAAGTTAGAGTGAAAATAGTAGCTAAACTACATATTTATAGCCTACTATCAATACCCCACACTTAAATCATTGCTCGTCCCCGAGCAATCAAACCACACTCTACAGAGGCCTAACTTTACTAAGCGACATCCTTAACTCATCATACCAAAAATATGTCACATAGAATGAGCACCGTAGTGTAACATATTCACCTCAAGAGTTGACTCCCACACACCACGCAATATTCCTAACCTACTCACTTACTCTAACGCAGAGGTCAAGAATTATCTTTTCTTCATGAATCAAGTGCCTTCTCACAACAAAAGAGACTCATTCCACAATCAATAAATTTTACGCACAATGAGGAACTTCAAAATAGACAAGATTAAAAATCACTCACTCTCAGAAATGATATTCTTGTGCCACAAAAGGTGCTCTATAGGCTTTCCCGTAATGCACTACTCTACTTATCGAGCTCATTCAGTCTAGGATCAAGTAGGACTTTATTCGGTTGTAATGAAGGCTGCGGGGCGGGTAAGATACATTTGGATATAAGAGTGACTACACCTCCCCAAGAACTTTAATACATATACTTTAATATTCAAGTCCATACTTATGTCAAACCAACACTCCACTTTCAAAACAACGTATATTACCCCATACTTCTTTAAGCACAATTACATTAAAAGCCACCAAAGGAATATTATTCACCACAATACAACTATTTTTCTTTTCAATTCAAGTGGTTTTTTCAACACAGTGCACATTTCTCCTTATTTCATTACTTCCACTCAAAAGCCCCACCAACCACCCCACACTTTAACCTTTACAAAGTTCATAGCAATTCAAGTGCTCACGAGAGGTGAACAAGTTTAAATAAATGGCTAATTCAAACAACGGGGTAAGGCTTATAATGTGGTTGCCAAAGAAATAGGATTACAGGGTCAAAGGGGTTAACTGCGATACATAACAATTAGGCAGGTGGAATATATATATGGCTCAACAAAGAAACATCTACATCACTTCCAAGACTGAACAAAAATACTATTTCGCTTCGTAACACACGTGGCAAGTTCTAGGCATCAAATGCAGTGCACAGAATACAACAAGCCTCACACACACATGGCACATTACTCACTCCAGATTGGATCATCAAAACACTCTAGTCAGGGTACTTAAGCCAAGTTAAGAACATACAATTTAAGGCGCTTTTACAAGAATCAACAATTGATCCTAAGCATCACACTAAAGTACTTGCTATATAATGAAGTTAAGAGATCCTATTTCCATTTCAGCCCTTAGCTCACGAGTTCCTAACCTAAAAAAAAAACTAACTACACCTGGTTCAAACGCAACCCTTGGAAAATAACCGTGGCTGTAACGACCCGGTCGGTCGTTTTGAGAGTTAGCGCCCCGATCCCCTAATAACTGTTTCTCTCATGCCTTATTATGTTAATGGGACTTGTCGGAACGCTGAGTGGTGAAATTCGGAATGATTTTGGTCATATAGTCCTTTAAGGTGAATTTTAACCTTAGAAATTGGGCCGTAGCTAGATCTATGTGAAGACGGATCCGGAACGGAATTCCATCGACTCCGTTAGCTCCGTTGTGTGATTTCGGGGTTAGGAGCATGTTCAGAATGTATTTTCGAGGTCGGGTGTAGATTTAGGCTTGAATTGGCAAAAGTTAGAATTTCGGCGATTTCAGCCGATAGGTGAGATTTTGATATCGGACTCGGAATGGAATTCTGAAAGCGACAGCAGGTCCGAAATATCATTTATGACCTGTGTGCAAAATTTGAGGTCATTCGGACGAGCTTTGACGTGTTTCGGCGTCGAATGTGAATTCTTGAAAATTCCTAAGTTCTTAGGCTTGAATCTATGCATAATTGATGATTTTGATGTTATGGGATGTGTTTTTAAGGCCCGACCAAGTTTGAATAAGGTATTTGGGTCAGTTGGTAAGTTTGGTTGAGGTCCTGGGTGCCCCGAGGTTGTTTCGGATGCTCAACAGGTTAGTTTTGGACTTAGGAAGACACCAGATTTTGCTGCTGCTGGTTTCCTTCTATGCGTTCGCGAGGGGGTGGCCGTGTTCGCATAGGCAATTTTTGGGATCCAGGGATTTTTTCTTCGCGTTCGCGGTCAGCCGAACGCATTCGCGTAGCTTAGTCAGGTCCTTCATCGCGAATGCAGGGGTCCCATCGCGTTCGCATAGAGTTGAGCTGGGGTCCCAGTGGTCAGGGGTCATAACCCTTCGCGTTCGCAGGCATTGACCGCGTTCGCAGAGGGTTGGGAATCATTTGACCGCGTTCGCGGGCCTTACTCCTCGTTCGCGTAGGTCATTTTCTGGGCCATAGATTTTTACTCTTCGCGTTCGCGGTGGCCCCTCCGCGAACGCATAGAACAACTACCTGGGCATATTATTAAAACCCAATTCCGAGGGTTTAAGTTATTTTTCACCATCTTTCGAATTTTGGAGCTCGGGAAGGACGATTCTTGGAGACTTTTGCACCTGGTAATTTGGGTAAGTGATTCCTAACCTATATAGATCAATTCCCATGAATCTAATCTTAATTTCCACCTTTAATTTTGAATTTCTTGAGTAGAAAATGGGGGGAAAAAGAAGAAACTTCATAGGACGAATTTTGGGGTTTTGATGGGGTGTTTGACCTCCGATTTGAGAGATTTACATATGATTAGACTCGTGAGTGAATAAGGATTCGGGAAATATAAATTTTACCCGATTATGAGATGTGGGTCCACGGGGCATTTTGGTCAAATTCCTAATTTCGCGTACTAGCTTCGACTTAATTAGATATTTTGATTTCTTGAAGTGTTATTTACATTATGCAATCGAATTTATTAGATTCTGGCCACCCGGAGTTGGATACTCGTGGAAAGAGCATGGTACGGAGTTGAGTTGCGCAGTCGAGGTAAGTGGTTTGCCTAATTCTGTGTTGGGGAATTTCCCTTAGGCATTTATAACTGATTTTTTATATAAAAACCCCGTGTACGTGAGGTGACGAGTACGTGCACGGGATATTTTCACTAATTCCATTGTTTCCTTCTATTACATACTTCATCTTCAATTCCTATTATTTTTGTTATTGGTTCAACTGAGTAGTGACTTAAGATTTTATCAAGTCAAATAATTTTACTTGGTTTTCCACTCGTTACTATTATTTGAAACTGGTTTAAGTACTTTAATCTATATTTGCCAACTGTTTTCCTAAACTTTTGAATTACGCTATATCTGAAATAAGTCTCGCATTACATATTTACATTGGGACTACGGGCTATGACCTGAGACTTTCCCTTGCATTGTATTGCATATTTACATTGGGACTGCGGGCTGAGACCTGAGACTTTACCCTGCATCGCATCACATATTTACATTGGGACTGCGGGCCGAGACCTGAGACTTTCCCTTGTATTGCATTGCATATTTACATTGGGACTGCGGGCTGAGACCTGAGACTTTCCCATGTATTGCGTTGCACCACTATCTACCGATTTATATGATGTGCGGAACTGAGATTTATTACATTCGTTCTTTCCGGTTCACTTTACTTCCCGTTAATTATTACTGATCTACTTAACTGTTAATTATATATGTTGATTTTTGCAAATTTAGTAGAGCCGCAACCTGACCTCGTCACTACTTGACTGGGGTTAGGCTTGGCACTTACTAAGTACCAAATGTGGAGTACTCACGCACTTTCTGCGCATGTTTTCCCCATGTGAAGATCCAGGTACCAACACCCAGTACCGGAGTTAGGAGGTCTGCAACAGCTTTTAGAAACCATGGGGTATTTCTGCCGCGTCCGCAGAACCTTCCGAGTCCCCTTCCTTGTTCTAGTATAATCATAGTACTTAGACATAAATACTTTCCAGTTTCGTTGTATAGAGCTATAGTGTACATCTTTGTTGATATTCCGGGTTTTGGGCAGAGTAAAGTTGTAAATGCCGAGCGGCACAGTTTAATAATATTGCTTTTACTTCATCCTCTATTATTGTGTTGTTTTTACATTTTGATTCCGCACATCTTTAGGCTTACCTAGTCGTATAGACTAGGTGCCGTCACGAAACCCTGCAGAGGAAAATTGGGTCGTGACAATGGCCCAAAGAAAAACCAAGGGGGAATTGATACACTACTACAAAATAAAATCTTTTTGGTTCTTTTTTTTCTTCGACTTGAATCCCTCAAGAAAACCGGTGAATGATATCCATCATCGGGACAAATTGAAACTTTTGAAGTTTTTTTAACTAACTAACGAAGCTACACTACTCGACATAATTCTGAACATATAACATACATACAAAATATCCCCCACCCCACACTTAAAATGGCGGCATGTCCTCATTCCACACAAATAAAAAAAATGCGAGGTAAAGAAAACTTCCCTGGTACATCAATACTGATCGGAGACAGTGTCGGGGTCGAGATGGCACGCCCTCCCCAGCGCACACAGCCAAGCCATGATCTTCTTCTCAGATTTTGCATTTTGGGTGGCCAGTGCATTAACTCGAGCCCTCAATTCTATGACAGAAGTGCGCAACCCTGCCATTTCATGCTCTAAGGATGTCATCCGCGTACTCTGTCTGACCACAAATGTTACTTCAACCTCCGCAACTTGCTCGTGTGGGGGTGACTCATCCCCAACCTCATCTTGTACTTCATCTCCCTCCTCGGGCGCATTAGACTCATCACTATCATCTCTTCCATGTACCACATGATCCTTACCAATGGTCACTTTATCCGCCCTGGACTTTGGTTCTTTCTTCACTCTTCCATCCACATTCTTGTTCTTCGGCACCCGTGCTGCCCAGCATAATCTAGTGACTAGTGAAGGGAAGAAGAGCCCATACCTCTGCACTGGACAACGGATGAACATCTCGTCGTTATAACCTTAGCTACGTCGAAATCGTGGACATTCATGAAGCACCAAATCAATGCAACTCTGGGACATTCACCTCAGTGGTGTTGGAGGAAGGCAACATGCGGCTATTGATGATATAAAGCCAATACTTCCCTTCAAAGGTGAGTGAGGCTGAGTGAAACTTCTTTCCCGGCGTAACCCACACTATGTCTTTGTTTGGCACACAAATTATTCTGAAAATCAGGTTCCAGGTGGTTGGTTCTTTCCTATACGTATCATAATAGTCCTTCGCCCCACCAAATACTAGCAATCGGTACACCTTCCTAATGGCGACTATCGATGCATCAACACTCTTCTGTCGCACAGTGAAAATATGGTCCTCATGTTTAGAGCAGTTCGCGTTGAACTCTTGTACAACCATCAAGTTGGCCTCCTCAGGTTTTTCAAAGAAACTATCCAGCCTGCGCCGAACCAACTCCTGATACATATTGGGGCAATTAACCTGGAGGGCACCCTCTCAATACCCCGTTCCGGTATGGTCTTCTTAGGAGCCTTCTGACTGAAACGTCCTTGGGTTGATCTTGATACAAACCTTGTGTTATCAAACTGAGGCGCATTGGTCGAGGCCCGTGCCCGGGACGAGCCTGCATGACCACTAGAAGAGGCATTTGTGGTTCGTCTTTTCTTTGATGGTATCATAGTACCTACAAAACAAATAGCACTATTAGTACAAGGCGGGATGTGTGAACCAATAGTGATTACTCAGACTTCACCCGCACAATTGGTCACGAATTATATTCACGAACTCACTGTGGCATTTAAACAAACACTTGATATTTCACCCCAAATTCCCCAAACGCCCAATTATACCTCAAATCCATCACAAACTTAACAATGTCTAATCCAACCCAACAAGATAAAATCCACTATCCTCACATACCAACAAGTATACTAGTAATACAAAGCAAAGACAAGAACAACAATGACTTCTACTACCATACTCTTAAAAGAGAAGAAGAAAAGAAAAAAATTGGAAAACTTAACAAAAAAAACTGAAGGAAAATAGATGCCATGTCACTTACCTGAAGAAGCTTGTGAAGAGTAGAGATTGGGGAGTGATTGAGTAGAGAAGAGTAGAGATTGGGCACTGACCGCGCACCTTTGGCCTTCGAAATTTCTCCCCTTTTTGCCACTTTTTACCTATCTATGGGTTGATTTCTTCACCTTGAGTCCTTCCGACACGAACAGTTTCATCCCTGCACATAAGACATGTCAATGCTTTCACAGTTCAAAATGATATAAGAAAAATAAGAACAAAGAAAAATATTGGGTTGCCTCCCAAGAAGCGCCTGATTTAACATTGTGGCACGACGAATTACAAACCATAGGTTGCCTCCCAGGAAGCTCCTGATTTAACGTCGCGACAGGACGTAGGCTTTCATTATTGCCCTTCTCTCACGTATTGGGGCTCTTCCAAAGATATCACAACTTTCTCCCATTTTTCTTCAACCATTCCAAGGTAGTGTTTCAACCTTTGCCCATTCACTTAAAACCTATTCGTTCCATATTCTACTGCTCCACTCGAGAACACTTGTACAACTCTAAATGGTCCTTGTCGCCCCCCCCCTTTTCCCTCTCCTTTCGGATCGGTCAGGGTTTTTGACACTATTTGGACAACTCGTTTCCTTTTAGGAAAGGGCTATATAAAGGAATTGAAGAGTCCCCACCTAACGAGTTAAGTTATGTTATGGAACCTATTAAGGGTCATTACAACACTAATTGGTTAACCAGAGATAGGGTAAGGGCTTGAAATTACTCCAAGGGGAAGGTGTTAGGCACCCCTCAGAGTCCACAACTGTGGTTCCCGGCCAAACAAGCTTTGTGAATTTTGAGACAAGTAGCACATAAGTATTTAAAACATATAGGTAGAAGATATAAAGGGTTTTGAAAAGGTTCGCAGTCTAAGCACACATATGTGCTAAAGTTTAAAAGATTTGAAGTCTAAACACATGTAGAAGATTCTTTACAAGATTTATAGCCTATGCATAAATATATAAGGAATATGGGGGTCCTAAATTGTTTATCCTATAGGATCACATCAGTACAATGCCCGGTAATCATTCCTCAAAAGATGGGCTACACGTGGCATTAGCGCACCGATCATCATATATGTATCTACCATTTCCCACCCCTTAGCGGTTCTTTAAGCGAGTTTTATTTAATGACCTCTATTGTGTGTTGTTACCCGTCCCTTTTTAGTGGTCTAGAGTAACTTAGGAACTCTACCTATGGGCAGTTCTAGACAGACCCCTAAGGTTAAAAGGAGAAAATACTAAGGCGACATGCAAGAACAAATAGGACTTTAGCAGGTAAAACAAAGAAGAAAGCAATTAAGAGGCTCGAATTTACCTCCACAAATATTGCATGTAAACAACACGTCTCAATCACAAACAAGGGTAGTATCATTAAACAGGATCCTAAGACATGATGTCTAGGTGAGTATCAGAACATAAGAGATATGCAAATTTGATTTATAACTTTCAGAAGTCGGGACCTAATCAATTTGCCTACTGATTTTAAGCCTGTTAAGCGTTAAGCAGTAAACAACAAGAGAGGCAGTTTCCAGTTTTCCTTTTTCAGAGGTTGAATACCTAAAGTTCGCCTAGGTGTAGGAGTAATGCACGATAGTTACCAGTATCATTAATGCAGTTTAAAAAATTGTTACATGTGATGACCCAATGGGCCATTTATGAATTTAGAATCCATTCTAATCTTAATAGCCATAAAAGGATTAAATTTAAATACTTCGATTTGCGTGCCCAATACGAGCGTGAAACTTGAAAGCTTTTATGTGAAAATATGAGAAATAGTAAATTCTAGAATTAAAATTTGATTAAAGTTGACTTTGGTCAACATTTTGAGTAAACGAACCCGGATATGTGTTCCGACAATCCCGAGAGGTCCGTAGTAAAATATGGGACTCGGGCGTATGTCCGAAAATGAATTCCGAGGTCCCAAGCCTTAGAAATCAATTTTTGAAAGAAATTATTTTGCTAAAATATTAATGAAATAAATAAAAGAATTAATATTTGAAACCATTGGTATCGGGCCCGTATTTTGGTTCTGGAGCCCGGTAAAGATTTGTTATAGTATTTAAAGGCTTACTGTGAAATTTGGTGAAAAACGGAGTTCGTTTGACGTGATTCGGACATTCGGTTGAAAAGTTATGAACTTTACGTGTTCTTGATGAAAATGATGAGTTTTGAGGTTTAGTTCATAGTTTTACATGTTATTTTCATGATTTGATCGCACGAACAAGTTCGTATGATGCTTTTAGATTTGTGTGCATGTTTGGTTTAAAGCTCTGAGGGCTCGGGTGAGTTTCAAATAGATTTGGGTTGTGTTGCGGACGTTCTTCTTATGCTTCGACGTCGTTTCTTCAAGCATAAATGATATCATATTGAACAAATGAGCTCCGATATCTTTTTTGAATGAAGTATTAGATCCGTATCGTAATTATGAACCCGTAGCAAAAAGAATCATCAAATTTGGACATCGTATGAAGATGTTATGGTCATTTTACTAAGGTTGCCAAATTTTTCAGGTTAATTACGAAATTACCCTTGCCGGCGTATTAAAAATCTGCACTATTTACAATTTCATTATAAGGTCAAATTGAGTGATTCAAAAGCTTAACTTGACTAGAATTTCACAAGGAATCCATTGGACACATAAAAATCGAGTTTCGGGATCGTTTGGCACGGGAAACGAAGCAGAATAGATGGCAAAAAAAGATATTAAAAATGGCCAGACCTTCTTCTTCACCTTATTTTCGAAGTTTACAGCCCTAATAACGGTTTTCTTCAACAATTATCATCCCCAAGTCATAGGTAATCAATTCTAAACTTTGTTCTTTCAATTCTTACTGTTTTTCATCACTTTTAAAGCAAAAACTAAGAATTTTCATGGTAAACATTGAGGGTTTGGGTAGAATTAAGGAATTTTGTAAAAATCGAATCTTTACCTTGAATTGAGGTCGGATTTAGAAACAAATTGTATATTTGGATTCGTGGGTGAATGGGTAAATATAATTTGGTCCGAACCCCGAGTTTAGTCCAAGCGGGCCCGGGGTCGGGTTTTCACTTTTTTTTAGAAAACTTAGGAAAAATTGTAATTTTCAATAAAGTTAGTTTATTTAGCCTTAATTAATGATATTGAGTTAATTATGATTAGATTCGAGCAAGTTAGGGCAAGATTCTAAAGGAAAAGCCATAATTGAGCAGTGAGTGGCCTACGAAATTGAGGTAAGTGTTTGGTCTAACTTTGACTTGAGGGAATAGGAATCCCCACTTGTTTGCTATGTGAAATGCATGGGCGTGCTGTATAGGTGAGGTGATGAGTATCTATGCACCACCCAATTTGCTTGATAAATATGATCCATTTCCCGTTCCCAACTCAATTGATGCTTGTCTTAATTGTTCTATGTTCATTATTGTTTCTATGACTAGTTGGACTTGTTATTTTTTTGTTGTTAAATATTACTGTGGTTATTTTGGAAAGAGTATTGGTTGTTTATTTGGTTTGGTTCCCTTGTGGTACAAAACGGTTGAGTTGTTTGGCATTGTTTCTATGAGGCGCATATATATATATATATATATATATATATATATGTTTCTATTGGTCCAATATTGAGGAAGTTATGAGAATTGCAGTTTAACTGTTCTATGATTGTTCAGGTTTACGTGGCTAATTGATTTCAATCGATTATTGCCAATGGTTGTTGCAAGTAAGGGTGGCTAACGGTCCGCGGGCTTTGCGGGTGGAACCGGCCTCCACGGGCCTAAACGGGTCCGACCTATTTTTTTTTTAATTTTTTTTATGTAAGGCAATTTCTTGTAAATCTTTGGGATATAAATA
>ML279220.1:0-17525 GCA_005239495.1 Nicotiana undulata | reverse complement strand
TCACGTGGTGCGTACGTAGCCCCCTCAACAAGCACAATTAGAAACAAGGAGCCTAGGGGACATATCCCCCTTACAAAGTTTGAAAAGGAGACTCAGCTGGACAAGTGCTCCTCCAGCCAACGGACCAATCAACAAGATGCACGAATCCTCCGAATTACCCTCGATGGCTTGCAACTAGCCAAAAACACATAATTATATCAATTTAGGAAGAATCAAGGAGGATTTATCAAGGATTTTCCCAATAAAAAACACATTCTTGACATACTTTGGAAATTCAACTCCGAGCCTCGGCGTCCGGAAAATTATAATTCTTGAAGAAATGCGCTATACGTCGCCTAAGGATCAAGATTAACTCAATTAATCATCCCTCAATGGCCCAAAAATCAGAATTCACATTTTCTTCAAACCCCTCTTTCTTCCCACAACAATTTCTTTATGAATTTCAACGAATTAGGAAGAGGAAATTCTCAAAGAACGGAAGAAATTGACATGCGGAGGGTTAAAGAATACTTACCTGAGGTAATTGGGCTGAAACAGTCGTTCTGGAGCTCTTGGGGTCGTTAACAATGGAGGAAAAATTGATTTTTGGATGAAAATTCACGAAGTGGGCTATTTATAGGTCTGCCCAGAAATTTCCGCACCTGCGACCTTCGGATCGCAAGTGCGGACTCGCACCTGCGGGAAAAGGGTCGCTCCTGCGGAAAAAGTCCTGGGCACTGGGGGGAATTCTCGCAGGTGCGGACTTTGGATCGCAGGTGCGGACTCGCACCTACGGGAAATTGGNCCGCGCCTGCGAGAAGAGGGGTCGCCCCTGCGGCTGGAGCCGCACCTGCGAAGGGGTGGCCGCTGGTGCGAGCCTCGCGCCTGCGGCTCATGGACCATAGGTGCGGTCACACCAGCAAATTCCCACCAGCAAATCAATTGCTGGTTTTTGACCCCATTCGGGGTCCGGGAGACCCCTAGGCCCACCCGAGCCCTCGACAAATTATACCAACGAGTCCCAAATCACATGACGGACTCGCTCGAGCTCCCAGAACACTAAAAACATCATTCAAACCAAGAATCACTCTCCAAAACCCCTTAGATCAAACTTAGGATTTCAAGAAAAATCAAATGGCTCATCAATACGCCGAACGGGTCTATACTGCTCGGAATGACCCCAAATTTTGCGGACAAGTCATAAATGACTATATGGAACTATTGCTAGTTCCGGAATTCCATTCGGACCATGATATTACGAGGTCCAATTCCAGGCTGAATTCTAAATCACATGAAATCCTAAGTTCCAATTCAGGTGCCGAAATACTCCCGGGTCATCAGAAACCCGAGGCGAACACACTCCCACGTCCTAAATCATCATTCGGAGATGCTGGAGCTGTCAGAACTCGATTCCGAGGTCGTTTGCTCAAAATGCTGCTCGGAACCAAAATTAGCCAAATAGGCTAGCCTTAAGGAACCAAGTGTTCCTGAACTGGCCAAATCACTTCCGAATCTCGAAATACCTGCCCACACAAGTCATAAGGCACGAGTAGCCGCTATGGAAGGAGTCATTCACGGGAACGGAGTCTCAACATACAAAATGACCGGCTGGGTCGTTACATATTGAGGTTTCAGCCATTTTTAGCATATTTGGAGCTATGGAGCTCAGATTGAAGCGATGTTTGAGGCGGTTTCACCATATGGAATGGGGTAAGTGCTTTCTTCACAATTTGAGTTAAGTATATTACTATATATTGATTAGAACATGGAAATTAGTGGGAATTGTGGGTTTTTGGTAGAAGACTTAGAAATTGATATTTTTGGATTTTGACCACGAAATTGGACGTGGAATTGAGAATAAAATATATATTTGAGTTCGTAATGTTATGGGTAATCTTTATCTTTGAATTTTTTTGGAATCTGGGCACGTGGGCCTGAGGATGATTTTTATCGACTTTTCTATCGGGGTTAGAAATTGTTAAAAATTGGATTATAAAGGGGTATTAGAGCATATATTAACGAGTTTGAATAATTATTGGCTAGTTTTGGAGCGTTGTGCATCTATTTGAGTCAACGGAAGGGATTGGATGCCGATTATGGAACTTCGGAGAGAGGTAAGTTTCCTTTCTAACCTTGTAAGAGGTAAATTAACCCCATAGGTGTAGGTGCTTCTATTTGTGGGGGCTACGTACGTACGAAGTGATGAGAGTCCGTGCGTAGCTACTAATTATGCCTATGTATGGGTAGTTTTAGGCTTACATCATGCTTTGTTGTTATTATATTTGATTTGTGTTTATTGTTTGCTATGAGAAGGAGGTGGATTGAGCATGCTTATAAATTAATTTTGAAAGGAGTCGAAAATTGTTATAAGAATGGGAATCTTGAAAGTTTTCATTGAAATTTCATATTTTGAAAAGAAATGGGAGAATACTTTAATAACTGCGTCGCATGTATGATTCGCGAGCGGGGTATTTCCTTCTACTATTATCATGGGAGCGGGCCGTTCGCCTCAGCAGATTAATAGATGCATCTATGGTTCGCGTCGTTCGACCCTTCGGCAGGGCACATTTTATTATTTTGTTGGATCGGGCCGTACGACCTCGACATTATTTGCGCATGCTATTTTCTTGGTACTTTCTGTGATTTGAATTGCTTAAATGCCTTGAGATATAGGTTGTTAACTGAACTGACGGAAACTGAAATTTTAATTATGAAATAAGTTGTCACTTCCTGTTGTTATCTTTTATTTAATCATGACATTCATTCCTAGCGTCACATTTAATCATATTAATTTGACCCTAGCAAGTGTCAAGTTGACCCCTCGTCACTACTTCTTCGAGGTTAGACGAGATACTTATTGGGTACACATTGTTTTTGTACTCATACTACACTTGCTGTGCATTTTGTTGCACATGCACATGTATGTCTACTGGCCTAGTTTGGCGCAGTGACATGGTTGATACAGAGACTTAGGTGAGCTTCACCTCTCGAGATGATCCGCAACCAACGGAGTCTCCTTCAGAGTATTGTATTGTATTTTCTCTACTGTCCAATTGTATTCCGGACTATTATTGTATTACTTTTACTTCCTAGAAATTGCTCATTCACTTGTGACACCGGGTTCTGGGATGTACATGGGATTAGTTAGTATTGAAAATTGGTTAAAGACATTATTATTTACTCGGTGAAGTTCATTATTTATTGCTAAACACAAGGAAAATAAATAATTTCAAAAATATTAAAATGAGAATTTAATTAACTATTTAGTGTTGGCGTGCCTGACAGTGGTATCCGGTGCCAACACGACCTTTAATGGATTTTGGATCGTGACACATGGTTAGTGAGAACTCATATAGACGATCCAATTTTTTTTGACACCAAGGCATAATTGTTGTTGTATCAGTATATAGTAATCTCAGTTTGGTAACTTATCACGCCGAACTATGCCTCCTCAGAGGTCTAGCGGTCGTTACAAATATAATCCGGTTAACAAGTTCGAAGTCGAATCCCACAGAGAATTAACCTACTAATTACAACCACTAGACTTGCACGAATTCAAGTAATCAACCTTCAGAAATATTGAATAACAAATTGGAACAATCTAAGGATATGATTTTCCCTATTATCGGAATCCTCCCCGCTACGTTTCCTATATATTTGGCTAAGTATTCTATACCAATCGTGATTACTTTGAGTGTCTTAATTCTCTTCCGAGTAACTACCACAATTTAATAGACATATTCTTCAGAACTACGCTAGCTGGCATTAGGTTACTGCTCACTAGGATCGCACCAAGGTTTCGTTATTCCTAATCCCACCTTTAAGCCATCCATATTGATCTCTCACATACGTAAGGAGTGATGTTGTTCAACAACTACCAAAATATATATTTGTTTTCCAAGCAATACACACGAAAGAGGCACAGTCGATTGAGAGCTCTTCAATTAACCACAATGTAAACGTAGTTGAACAAATAGAGAAACAACAAAGGCAAATCTATATTAAACGTAATAGGAAAATCATCCTCCAATAGGTTCCATAAAAACCCTAGATTATAAGTTTAGCTACCAATATTCATAGTGACAATTCCCCAAGTATTTTGCATAAGCAAACTACAAAGAAAAGATCAAGAAATGTGGATTTGCATGATTCTTTCTCGCAAAAGTTGTTGCACGTGCTATTATTGCCTCTGGTCGCAAAACCTCCTTCAAAATGGTGTTTAATGACTATTTATATGTGTAAGGAAAAAACCTAAACAAAATAGCCCAAGTCCAAACCAAATAGGAGAAACAATAGGCTTTAAAAACCCGGAAAATGCTTGCTACAGGCCTCACCTCGCGAGGCAAAACACAAGCTTCACCTTGCTACACACTGTGTGCCGCAAGCTTCACCTCGCGGAACCTCTCACTGCAGACCTGGTGATGCAAGATCTGTTTCGCGCAAATTCCCTCGCCTCGTCTACTCTAACGCGAGCTTACTCCCTCGTGTCGTCTACTCCTGGTTCGACTTCATTTTTCATTCTTGCTTTGCTTTGCCTAACTTTCCAAGTCACGTTCTTGTCTTTGTTTTCCAACTCCTTTGCATTGTTCCTTTTCCACATTGAAATAATTTTGTTCCTCCGTCATGAAGACACTATTTAAGCTTACATCATCATGTACTCCAAATTCTTCATTTTGTTCAAAATTCTTCTCCAACGTACCTACACATAAAATAAATTCAATTAAGCATAAATATAGTATAGTTTAGCATTAAAGCCCCAAAATGCAAGGTAAGTAATTCACTAAAAATATGTAATTATAGCCAAACATCACTACTCCACACTTAAACGTTGCTCGTCCTCGAGCAATCAAACTACATTTTATATAGACACGACCTTTTTAAATAATTCTCCTAACTCATTACACCAAGAATCTTTAAAATAGACTAAGCACAAAGGTGTAACATCTTCACCTCAAGATTTTACTTACAAGTACCATGCATTTTTCACAACTCACTCACTTACTCTAAGATAGAGGTCAATGACATTACCTTTCCTTCAGGAATCAAGTTCCCTCACACAAAAAAAGAGATTAGTTCCATACATAATAAACTTTAAGAATAATTAGGAACTCAAGATAGAAAGAATTTACTCCCTCTTAGAAATAACATTCATATGCCACAAAGATGCACCATAGGCTTGCCCGTAGTGTGTACTATACTAATCGAGCTCATTCAGTCTAGGATCAAGTATCACTTTAATTGGTTGTAATGTAGGCTGCGAGTCGGGTAGGATACAATTGGATATACGAGTAACTACATCTCCCTAAGCACTTTAATACATATACTTTAACATTCAAACCCATATTTATGTCAAACCAAAACTCCACCTTCACATCAATGTATATTACCCTATACTTCGTTAAGCACAATTACATCAAAAGCCACCACCATCGAGGAATATTATTCACAACAATACAACTATTTTTTTTCTTTTTCAATTCAAGTGGTTTTTATATTTTTTTTCAAAACAGTGAACCTTTATCCTTATTTCATTTGTTCCACTCAAAAGCTGAACCATCACCCCACACTTTAACTTTTACATAATTTATAACAATTCAAGTGCTCATGAGAGGCGACAAGGTTCAAATAGATGGTTTATTCAAACAAAGGGGTAAGGCTTGTAATGTGGTTTACAAAGAAACAGGATTACAAGCTTAACGTGGTTAACTATGTTACATAACATTTAGGCGGGTAAACTATATATATCTGGCTCAACAAAGGTACACCTATATCACTTCCCATACTGAACAAGTGTAACGACCAGATCAGTCGTTCCGAGAGTTTAGCCCTGTTTCCCCCATTTTTGTTTCTTTATGCGTTGTTCAACTGTATTTCATTTCAACATGTTGGTTGTCCTGTGTGCGATCATGGAGTGAAACGAGACACTTAGTCTCTTATTGGAAGCTTTGTGTTGGAAAAGTCAACCGGGAGTTGACTTATAGGTAAATGATCTCGGAATGTTAAATTTATGGCTCGAATAGCTTCGTTAGGTGATTTGGTACTTAGGATTGTATTCGTAATGTGGTTTTGATGTTCGGAGTAGAATTAGGCTTGATTTGGCGAAATTGAGTTTTTGGCAATTTCCGGTCGACATTGGAAAATTAGCTATCAGGGTCAGAATGGAATTCCGGAAGTGGGAACAGGTTCGTAGTGTAATTTTGGAGGTGTGTGCAAATTTTCAGGTCATTTGGACATGTTTTGGTTAGTTTTGGCATCATTGGTGAATTTCGGAAGTATGAAGGTCCTTAGGCTTGAATCACGGATTGAATTGGTGTTTCGACGTTATTTTGGGTGTTCCAAGGGTTCGACTAAGTCTGGGTGATAATTTATGACTTGTTGGTACTTTTGGTTGAGGCCCCCAGGGGCTCAGGGTGAGTTCGGAGGGTCATCGGGAGGTTTTAACTTGGAAAATGCAAGAGAAAATGTTGCTGGTGTTGTGTTGCTGGTGTGGCCGCACCTGCGGAAGGGAAGCCGCAGGTGCGGAAATGGCTAGGCTGGTGAAAGGTTGCAGGTGTGAATGATTGGCCTCACCTGCGGAGTCGCAGGTGGGATGGGTTGGTCGCAGGTGCGATAATTTGGTCCTTTAAGTGAGATGTGCAAGTGCGCACCTGGGACCGCAGGTGCGGGTCCGCAAGTGTGACGAATGGACCGCAGTGCGGTCATCGCTAGGCAGAACATATAAATAAGACCCTTAGCGAATTTTGTTCATTCTTCCACCACTTTTACACGGGTTTGAAGCTTTTGAAGGGTTTTGAAGAGGGAATTCAAGGGTTCTTCGTGGAGGTAAGACTTTTGGACTTAAAACTCATTTTATGTGATTATTGGACTGATTAGGGGTAAATTTATGGAAAATTAGTACCAAAATTGGGTAACTAGGGCTTGAAATTTGGAGACTTTCAATTGAGGAATTGAGGGGTCATTTGTGGGTGGATTTTGATATATTTTATATGGGTAGACTCGTGGAAGGATAAGCATTCTAGTTTTGTGGTTTTATCGAAGTCGTGGGCCCGGGGGTCGAGTTTGGCCAATTTAGGAATTTGTACTTAATTTTGGTAATTTTTGAATTGGTTTCATCTCCTTAGCATATATCGATTGTATAAATCTGATTTTGTCTAGATTTGGAGCAATCAGAGGCCGATTCTAGGGGCAAGAGCATCATGGATTAGTATTCAGGCCAGTTTGAGGTAAGTAACGATTGTAAATCTAGACCTGAGGGTATGAAACCCCGGTATTTCGTACTGTTTTGATAAATGAGGTGACGCACATGCTAGGTGATGGGCGTGTGGGCATGCACTGTCACGACCCAAAATCTTAATTCAGGTCGTGATGGCGCCCAACAGCGAGGTCAGGCAAGCCAACACTGAACTTACTAAGGTTTCCTTGTTTTTGATGAAACATCTCAACATATACCAAGTGTTAAAGCTTAAAACCTTTAATCAAAGGGTAATTAACAAGTTTTAGCCAAAAACAATCATAATTAGGCGTGAGCCAATATATACAGACCATAATCCATGGTAACTACTACGTGTGTGCCAGGAACTAGTGTCACAAGTCCTACGGGCATACTAACAGAATATACCAAAGATGCAATATATAGTCCCACTGCCTGAAAGAAGTAGACGGGAAATAAGCAAAAGAAGCTCCATGGTGCTGCCAAGGATCGTCAGGAGAAGCAGCTCACCGTGAAGTCAGGTCCAACTATAATCAGAATCTAGCTCCGGTCTGATAATCAGATGCACCAGCCTCAGAACCTGTACAATTAAGTACAGAAGCGTAGCATGAGTACATAAACAAATATGTACCCAGTGAGTATCCAGTCTAATCTCGAAGAAGTAGTGACGAGAGGTCGACTTGATACTTACTAGGGTCAAACAATATGAAATATGTATATACAGGCGAAACAATAATAGCATAAATGAACAATAATAGAGAAATGAGCATCAAATACCATTCTCTAGTACCCTCGTACTACCTCTTTCCATGGTATACAAGCTGTTTAACCCTCTCTTTTTCCCAAAATCAACAGTTCAATTACAGGGCTTCTCATAATCTATCAAAACATATAACAGACCGTGAATGTACGGCCAATACGACGTGAAAAGTAAATGTGCACTACCGAGGGTCGAACGACCCGAACCATAGATGCATCTATTTTACCCGCTCGCGAATCGAACATGCAACGCAGTTATCGTAATAATAGGGCTGCCCGCTCGCGAATCATTTATGCGACTCGGGTTCTCGTATACATATATATAATCCTCAGGGAATCCAGATAATTAACAGGGGTCCTTTTAGCATAAAAAGGGATTCAATAATACCAATTTCGAAACATAACCTCATAGGCCTTCGTATATGCAAATTTCCAGGATATTAAACTACCTAGTCCACATACAAGATCGCGGATACAACACATAAAGCATGCTGATGAGTCCTAAACTACCCGACAAGGCATGATAGTAGCTACGCACGGACTCTCGTCACCTCGTGCGTGCGTATCCCCCACAAATAAAGATAATCAATCATTTTTAATATCTATGGGGATAGTTCCCTCTTACAAGATTAAAAAGGAGACTCACCTCGCGTCGAACCTACTCCCCGGGTCAAGAATGCGCCCGAAACTACGAACTCGTCTCCCAAGGACTCGAAACTAATCAAATGTTACGTAAATATATAAAAATTATACTCAAAGCATGGAAATTCTCCTACTCATTTAGTCAATTCACCATTCTTGAAGAAATCCCAAAATTCACCCCCAGACCCGCACGCTCGGATTCTGAAAATTATCAACGGAAGCCGATTCACGGGTAATTCTCTAAATTCCTGAAAGCCCTAGGTTACTACCCAATTCTTGATTTTTCACTAATTAAGTAGTTAATTTAGCTAGTAATTCATGTATTAAACTAACACTAGGGTAGAATTTACTTACCTCTTCAGTAGCTAGGTCGTGGAGCAGCTTTCCCAAGCTTTCAAGGTCTCTAATGGTGGAAGAAATGAGGAAAAATGGACATTTCCCGTGTTTTAAAGAAACACTCTGCCTAATAGTGGTTCCACACCTGCGACTCGAGGACTGCATCTGCGATCTCGCACCTGCGAGCAAAGGCTCGCACCTGTGGAAATGGGACAAGGGGTCAAATCTCGCACCTGCGGAGTGGAGCCCGCACCTGCGGCTCCGCTCCTGCGGAAGGTCGTCCGCTCCTGCAAAAGAGGGCAGCCTCACTTGAGGTCGCACCTGTGAGGCCTAGGACTGCAGGAGCGATCCCGCACCTGCGACTGGGCAACCGCACCTGCAGTCAGACCAGAACAGGTGCACCAACAGTTGCTTCAGCTGGTGTTTAGCCCGGTTAGGTGCCCGAGAGGCACCTGGGCTCACCCGAGCCCCCGTACAAACATACCAACAAGTCCCAAATCACGATATAGACTTGCTTGAGTCTTGAGAACCCTCAAAACAATGCTAAAACTCAAAATCACATCTCAAACCCCTCGTAAGAATCAAAACTTAAGAACTTCAAGTTCTTGAATTCTATAACGATGCGCCGAATCGACCTATATTAATCGGAATGACACCAAATTTTGCAGGCAAGTCATAAATGACATAACGAACTATTCTCGATCTCGAAATTCCGTTCGGACCGCGATAACACAAAAACACGTTCCAAACCAATTTTCAAATTTAAGAAAATTCTTATTTCGATATTAGGCGCCGAAATGCTCTTGGGTCATCCAAAACCCATTCCTAACATACGCCCAAGTCTGCAATCATCATACGAAGCTACTTAACCGCCAAAACTCAATTCCGATGTCATTTACTCAAAATGTTGACCGAAGTCAAACTTGGCCGAAAAGGCCAACCTTAAGGAACTATGTATTCCTATATAACACTAACCACTTCCGAATCCCGAACCACCCATCCCCGCAAGTCATAAGTCACGTTAAGCCGCTATGGGAAGTTTCATTTAGGGGAACGGGGTCCGATAACGCAAAACGACCGGTCGGGTCGTTACATGCACCGATAGGGATTTGTACTTGGTCCGTCCCGTAGCGACTAGTAAGCTGCGTGTTTGATTTGAAATCATATAATATCCTATGTTTTAGAGACTTATGCTTTATTATGGACTATATGCCATGTTTGGGGCCTTTTGTCGAGTTGTTTAGACCCTCAGGAGTATTTTTTCTACTGTCCTCACACTATTTTGATTGAAAATATGAACTCAGTCATGCTTTATACCTGTTCACTGTTTAGTTCTATTTATCACCCTGTTTTAAAATATTGAAAGACAATTTGGGCTGAGTCCCTGTGATTTGTGGTGAGTTGGGCTGAGTTCCTATGATTTGTGATGAGTTGCCCGAGTGGCTTGTGAGGATGACAGGGTGAGGCGAGAGCCGTACTTATGAGGATATTTAGGGACCGGGCTGCACGTCGCAGCACTATATATATATATAGATCGGGCTGCACACCGCAGTGAGATATGTGCATCGGGCTACACGCTGCAGCGAGATATATGTTGTATCGGGCTGCACGCCGCAACGATATAGCGCTTGGGCTGTAGGAGCCCCTCCCGGAGTCTGTACACCCCAGTGAGCACAATCGACTATTATGGATTGGGCTGCACGCCGCAACGATATAGCGCTTGGGCTGTAGGAGCCCCTCCCGGAGTCTGTACACCCCAGTGAGCACAATCGACTATTATGGATTGGGCTGCACGCCGCAGCGGGTTACTATTATTAATCGAGCTGGACACCGCAACGGGTTATTATAGGGGTCGAGTTGCACGCCGTAACAATTGTTATATGGTACCTGATGAGTGAGAGTGCTAATTTGAGCATTGACGTATGAGAGTGGAGTCACAAGTGACTGAAAGGCTTTATTTGTGAGTGACACTGTGTCCGAGAGGCTGATATTTTTATGAAACTACTATTTTCGCTCTTTTACACTGAGCCTCTAATGGAAACGTTGAGCAAATGTTTTATACGAGATTTTAAATGGAAAAATTGGTGTTTTATGAAATATTCGGAATGTAGATTCCTGACTTGATTTTTTTTCCCGTTGTTTATTATATAAGCTCACATGATTTTAAATGCTCGTCACTTCACTCAAGTCTTTAGGTATGGTTGTTACTTACTGCGTTGGCGTACTCACATTACTCCCTGAACCTTGTGCAGATTCAGGTACCGGGGCAGAGCGATAGTTGATCTAACCCATTTGGAGCATTGTTTGGAGATTGTGAGGTATCTGCGCAGCGTCCGCAACCTACCCTTTTCTCCTTCCTACTCCGGCATTTTACTGTACTTTCCAGACTTGTTTAGTAGAGAATTAGTATCAGACTGTATTACTTCTTAGATGCTGATGACGGTTGACTCCAGATGTTGGGGTTGTGTTTAGATGTTCTGATCACTTTTATTGTTTTGAAATGCTGAAAAGTGAAAATTGTTATGAAATATCAGATAATTTATGTATTAAATGGAAAACCACTATGGTATTTTCAGTGAATTGGCTAGCCTAGTATCACGATAGGCGCCGTCACGGACAACTTAGATTTGGGGTCGTGACAAGTTGGTATTAGAGCCTAGGTTACATAGGACTCACCGGTGAACATGTTTAGTAGAGTCTTGCGGATCGGTAAGGAGACGTCTATACTTATCTTCGAGAGGCTACAGAACCCTTAGGAAAAATATCACGTCCTTAAATTCTTGTCGTGCGAATCGATTTATTCAGCCAAAAGCGTAACTCTTTGAATTCCCTTTCACGTATTCGAATGCGCACGTGAGAGCTCGGTATCAGTTGTGCATCGACGGCTTGTGATTTCCATGGATGAGATGTGATTTTTAGCATATTGATGATGGGCCAATCTGTAGGACTTGAGGCCAAATTTTGTCTGTGGCTTGAGTGCTGAGATTTTGTTTGTGTGAGCACGTGCATTTGGGGACTTATAGGTCCGTTTGTGTCCTTATTGATGGGATTTTGTGACTAGATGACTACGTGGTGAGTGTGATTTGATGGTTAGATGTGTTCAAGTTGTTTGATTGTGACGAAATGAATTAGCGGGAGATGTAGCAAGAACCATTGAGTATTTGACTTCTGTCTTGAGTTAAAATATGGCCCCGAGTTGTGAGAGTATTGAAGGACCTCTCGTGTAGTTTAGTTGTGGAGTGAAGTGGATTTTCTTGTCACGTTCTGAGTTCCTAGTTATGTATTTTGGGCTGATGAATGCCCCAACAACGTTCATGTATTTGATTAACGGTTTATCTCAGTCGTGTTATCACTCCTTTGTTATTGTATTCATTGATGGCATCCTGTCGTACTCACGTAGCCAGGGGTAGAACACTCAGCATTTGACGATGGTATTATAAGGATTCAGGGAGGATGAGCTCTATGCAAAGTTCTCCAAGTGCAAATTTTGGCTTAGTTCAGTAGCATTCTTGGGACACGTGGTGTCCAGTGAGGGTATCCATGTGGTCAGACAAGTGTGGGTAGAGCTTCAAAAAGCTCAAGATTTCTTTGACCACATCTCCAGTGTTAATTCTGTCATCAGCTTCAGGTTCTTATACTCCGTATCTTGATGCCTCGAGGATAGACATTGGTTGTGTTTTGATGCAGAAGGGTGTAGTGATTGCGTGATAGTTATGATTTTTGGAAGGGTATAGAGATGATATCAGTTTGAGGCTAAGCATGCGGGTTTATCTCCCGTGGAATGTCCTGAGGCTGTGTGACCCTTATGTGGTTTTGTAGCAAGTCCTCTTTTATCAGTAATTGATATATGTTGCAATTTGAGTTAGGTCGCTTGTGGGATTTGGCATTGCAGTTACAATGATGAATGCGAGACTTGCATACGATTTGGGTCATTAGATGATTTGTGTCATATGAGCTTATGAAGGATTTAGATGAGTCTCACTGCAGTATGGTGACAGTGATGGCGTATGGGAATTGTGAGTTATTATTTGTCTTGATCGTTGGCTTTGAGCCAAGTGGGGGAGTCTGTTAATGATAAGTTGCTTGCACGATTATGTGTTGTATTGTTCTCGGCTTGAGGTATATTGGTGGATCAGTTATGACCTGTAGAGGTGGATTCTGGGAATGACTCGAGTAATGGAAATTCTTCGATACAGGCTGTAATGTACTCCATGGGTAGATGGGTTTATTGAATGATTGAGTTGTAATTGTAAGAGGTGTAGTGTGTGCAGTGTATGAATTTGCTTGTTGTTTCAAGTGTATGGATTGCTTCTTAGTATGTTGACGTGCAAATGGGGCCAGGTCATTCTGCCCGCTTGATCAGTGTAATTAAGATTTGCGTAGAGTGGATGACTCTCGAGAATGGTTCTGATGGATTTAGGGTTAAACGTAACAATTAGGAATCTTCAAGGTGCGTATTTGGCTAGAACTGAGATTTATGTTGGAGGGTGTCAAGATTTGTGGCATTTCTACATTATCATGGATTGTACATATCAGTATCAGGAAAGTGAAGGTAGTGGCTTTAGATTCGCAGGAAGTCTCTTCAGGGTAAGTATTTTGAATGTGGTACTTTTGGGGATATTTGAGAGAATATTCAGCGGCTTACGAGCCTTAGACGGTACATTCTTATGCTTAGGTCTCATGAGGTGAGTCTAGGTTGAGGACTTCAGTATTATGTTAAGGAGAAGTATCAATTCGAAGGTAAGTCAAAAGGAACTTGGATAAATAGGACAACTTTGTAGTAGGCCGGATCGGCATGGTAAGAGATATGATTTGTTCTTTGGGTGTTTATGGGGCAATGAGGTTTTACAGATGTTTCTTAGCAATGTTCTTGGATTTTGGCGACCTGTTTAGCTTGGTTGAGTTAGAAGGATTCAGTCCTGATGGTTTGGTGTTGTACAAATGGGATTAGGATAGTCCCCGATGGTTCCTACCACAGTTAGAGATGTATATTTTCTATGGCGTGAGGTGCAGGTGATGTATAGTGATTTTACTTCTAAATGGGATCAAATTGAACGTTCTTGGCTAAATGGGTACGTAGTTGATTGTGGCTCGGAAGGGGTCATGAAGTTCTCATATTTATCATAGGATGGCATGGCGTATGCAGTATGTTGTATAGAGTTGAGATTTGAATATGTGAGGTCACAGTTCAGTTCTGGAAGAAAGGTCAGCATTGGTAGTTTCAGATGACCAGGTACATGATATCACTATTGGGTGGCTTGATGAGGGTATACATTCAGAAAGGGTAATGTGTGGAGTTAAGGGTGCTTCATTGATATTGCGACACTTTCTTGTTGGACCGACTGCTGATATTTAAGGTTGCTTGGTGACACGAAAGAATTATATGGGTATCCCTCGTGGAATGATTGAGTATTAGGGATGTGTTATATATTCGAGTGGTAGAGTCGGGATTAGATATGGTAATTTGTGCGCTTCATGGACTTCGAGACTGAGAGTTCTCATAAATAGACTATTTTGTGATTGTGAACGTTGAGGATGCGAGCAAAGCTAGTCAGATGTTAGTAAATGCCATGATTCAATCATTGTGAACCTTCGGAGAGTTATCTATCTATTGTGGGTGACCAGAGTTGATTAGGGTTATTGGTAGGCCCAACATGGGTGTGTGTTCAGCACCGGGTCAGAATTGTTGACTCCAAATTGCTATTGTGAGGGATGTACCATTTGACTGTCATTGAGTTTATTCGTGTTCTGGAGTGATCTATGAGTTACCCTTCGGTGTTGCGAGGAGTTGTGATTTTTGGTTATAGGCACATATGGTGCAGTTCTAATTGCGCTTTATAGTTGGATTTGAGTAAGGTAAGTAATTGGGCGGGATTGAGACGTATTAGTTATGTTCTTTCGGGTTTGTGCATGGTATCATCCGATTTTCTGTGGTTATTGTAATGTGCTTTGAGAATTTTGACTTGAGGTACTTTGTGAGGAGCAGTGTTTGGATGTTGAGATATGGTCCTTGTGTTAGATTCGTGTGTTATGGTTATACGGTGCGTGATGGGTTTGTAGCATCTCGTTGCGGCAGTATTTGTTGAACTTGGGGGTTAGTTCTCTTGTTGGAGTCATTTTCTATGTTTGGGTACACTTGAATTATTGCTCATTGGTGCACAGATTGCACGGGTTGTGGCTTAGATTGTACTGATGTGACATGTCTCTAGAGTGGTCATGATGGATGAAATGAGGTCATCGGACCTAGAATGTGTGCGATCGGATCTGATTGAGGTATTTCTTTTGTGGAGGATATTGATGTTGATCGACTTAGAAACTATTAGTTGTGATCTGGTAGTATATGAAAGTGTTAGAACGAGGCTTTGCTTGATAAGAGGTTATTTACCGGTATTGGGTTGCTTGAGCAGCTATTGTGATTATGAGTTATCGCTATGAGTGTTTGAGTTATGTGGTATATAACGTGATTACATCTTGGGTTACGGATATGGCTTGATGCAGCATGTTCAGACTTTTTCAACTATAGATGTGGAATTTTGATCCTATAGATTATTTCAGAAGTGGAAATGTGATTCTAAGGTTTATTGGTTAGGTGGAATTGTGAAGTCAGTTATGTTGTGTTATCAGACCTATATGGGATAGGGTGATGTGGGATCACCCCCGGGTATGTGCATGGTAGGTTACACAGAAAGTTTGGTGGTTTTTGAACAACTCTGGGCACGTTCGAGGACGAACGTATGTTTAAGTGGGGGAGAATGTAACGACCCGATCGGTCATTCCAAGAGTTTAGCCCCGTTTCCCCTATTTCTGTTTCTTTATGTGCTGTTCAGCTGTATTTCATTGCAACATGTTGGTTGTCCTGTGTCCGAAGCGGTCATGGAGTTAAACGAGGCACTTAGTCTCTTATTGGAAGGTTTGTGATGGAAAAGTCACCCAGGAGTTGACTTATAGGTAAATGACCTCGGAATGTTGATTTTATGGCTCAGATAGCTTTGTTAGGTGATTTGGGACATAGGAGTGTGTTCGGAATATATTTTTATTTCCGGAGTAGAATTAGGCTTGAATTGGCGAAATTAAGTTTTTGGCAATTTCCGATCGGCATTGAAAAATTACCTATCGGGGTCGGAATGGAATTACGAGAGTGGGAACAAGTTCATAGTGTCATTTGGATGTGTGTGAAATGTTTCAAGTCATTCGGACGTGTTTTGGTTAGTTTCTGCATCATTGGTGAATTTCGGAAGTTTGAAGGCCCTTATGATTGAATCACAGGTTGAATTGGTGTTTCGACATTATTTTGGGTGTTCCAAGGGTTTTACTAAGTCCGGGTGATCATTTATGACTTGTTGGTACTTTTTGTTGAGGCCCCGAGGGGCTCGGGGTGAGTTCAGAGGGTCATCGGGAGGTTTGAACTATGAAAATGCAGCAGAAAATGCTGCTGGTGCTGTGTTGCTGGTGTGGCCGCACCAGTGGAAGGGAAGCCGCAGGTGCGCTGCCGCTGGTGCGAGGAGCCTTGCGCATGTGCGGAAATGGATAATCTGGTGAAAGGTCGTAGGTGCGATAGTTTGGTCGCAGGTGCGAAAATTTGGTCCTTTAACTGAGATGCGCAGGTGCCCACCTGGGACTGCAGGTGCGCCGAATGGACCGCAGGTGCGGTTATCGCTGGGCAGAACATATAAATAATACCCTTAGCGAATTTTGGTCATTCTTCCATCATGTTTACATCGGTTTAAAGCTTTTTGAAGGGTTTTTAAGAAGGAATACAAGGCTTCTTCGTGGAGGTAAGACTTTTGGACTTAAAACTCGTTATTATGTGATTATTGGACTTATTAGGGGTGCAATTTATTGAAAATTAGTACCAAAATTGGGTAACTAGGGCTTGAAATTTGGAGACTTTGAATTGTGGAATTGAGGGGACATTAGTGGGTGGATTTTGATATATTTTATATGGGTAGACTCGTGGAAGGATAAGGATCTAGTTTTGTGGTTTTTATCGAAGACGTGGGCCCGGGGGTCGAGTTTGGCCAATTTCGAGATTTGTGATTAGTTTTGGTAATTTTTGAATTGGTTTCGTCTCCTTATCATATATCGATGGTATAAATCTGATTTTGGCTAGATTTGGAGCAATCGAAGGCCGATTCGAGGGGCAAGAGCATCACAGATTAGTATTCAGGCCGGTTTGAGGTAAGTAACGATTGTAAATATAGACGTGAGGGTATGAAACCCTGGAATTTCGTACTGTTTTGATAAATGAGGTGACGCACATGCTAGGTGACGTACGTGTGGTGCGCACCGATAGGGATTGTGACTTGGTCCGTCCCGTAGCGACTATTAAGCCGCGTGTTTGATTTGAAATCATATAATATCCTGTATTTTAGAGAGTTATGCTTTATTATGGGCTGTATGCCATGTTTGGGGCCTTGTGCCGACCTGTTTAAACCCTCATGGGTATTTTTATTACTATCCTCACACTATTTTGATAGAAAATATGAACTCAGTCATGCTTTATACATGTTCACTATTTATTTCTATTTATCACCCCGTTTTAGAATATTGAAAGATAATTTGGGCTGAGTCCCTATGATTTGTGGTGAGTTGGGCTGAG